>JACGDI010000666.1:43260-70591 GCA_014898725.1 Jacaranda copaia
TTGATAAATTATTTTCCGAATCATTTATTTCACTTTCAACTCCGTCGTCTTCGAATCGCTTCTCTGCAATGCCTTGAAAGAAAAAAAGCTTATTCAGGTGATTCTCTAAATATGCTGCGCGCCCTAATCCGTACACCGACGGCGTACTTCAGCTACGTCCGCCGCTTTCTACACCTCGCCACGGCTCCGCTAGCCAAAGAAACTGGCCTCTATGGATTCAACCACTTGAAAACTCCGACAGGTTTTCAACGCATGGTGGATGATGCAATTGAGCGGTGAAAAACGAAAGAGTTTCATTTATTCCTTATGACTGCAATAATTGTATAATGTTGTTATTGGTGTTTTTTGTTCTTTTTAGGTCCAATGAGCTCGTCAACTATATTGCTGGAATGCCTTCAGCTCGCGAAATTGTAAATGCAATGGATGAAATATCTGATACTGTATGTTTCCTATAGCCTTTAGTTTACGCCTTAAGTTTGGATGATTAATCGCTATCAGTTTATTTGTTCACTCAAATGAAATTCGATAAAATTCTTTATTCTGTCTAAAATCAATGAATTTTATGCTCATAGGACTTGTGGAGATAGAGTAGTTGGAGATGGAGATCTCTTATAATTTTTTGGACAACTGCTTCCTTTTTAGTGACAACAAGTGATTGAGTGTTTTTCTTTTGGTAGGTTTGTACGGTTGTTGACTCTGCAGAATTGTGTCGGCACACACATCCGGATAGGTGAGCTCTTTTGCATTCATCCGTGTATGCTCCATGATACAAACGACTATTTGGTTAATAATTTAATGTTTTAATGTTTTTGTGTTCTGTTAGGGAATTTGTTGAGGAGGCAAGCAAGGCATCTCTACGTTTAAATGAGTATCTACATGTGAGGTGACTGCTAACCAGTGGTTTTTTCCCATCATTACCTACCTGGAAACTGGCAATGCTTCTGGCAACCTCAGAATTAAAAGTGTTGTTTAACAAACAATTATTGGAATTTCCATGTTCACACTTTAGAGTTTTTGCTTTAGATAGATAAATAAAATAAATTGTTAAAGTATCATTCAGTAACTACACGTCCTCTCACATGTGATTCTTCGCAACAGTTCCTGACATTTTCATATTCAACTTTCAGAACTTAAAAGAGTGTCTATGTGTCTGCATAAGAGAGTCAAGAACTGTTGCAAGCTATAGATATTTAGGTTTAGTGGATTGTATAAAGAGAAGATTACAACAAAGATGGTGGTATTAAGATACCACCATAATGAAGAGATTCCAAAATATATAGAGCTGGTTTATTCTCTAACTGTCCAGTTAAGTAATAAAATAACAGAAGTTTTTACCAGACGAATGTTTGGACCAAATATTAGCTATTAAAGTTTGTTTTGTAAAAAACAGTATCTGTTAGCATTTGCTGTAGAGTTACTACATGTAAAAAGCTATTGGATATTGAACTTTGTTTTCATGAAAATTATAGTCTGTTGGCATTTTCTGGTTGGCTGTAATATTGTCAAATATTAATTGCAGTATCTAAACTCAAATCAGAGCTTGTATCATGCCATTGTAAAAGCTGAGCAAAATCCTCATATGCTTACTGAAGAAGCTCTGAGGGCTGCCCGTCATTTACGTATCGACTTGGAGAAGGGTGGAATTCATCTCAGCCCTGGTATTGATCCTTCAAAGTAGCTGACATATCTTCTTCTTCTTCTTCTTCTTCTTGTTCCTTTTCTGAACTTGATTCATTAATATTCCTCATTCACTTGGCAGAGAAATTGGATCGAATTAATGAGCTAAGTATAGACATTCTTCAGCTTTGCAGAGAGTAAGTTCATATTTCTTCTTGTAAATTGCCTTAATTCTTTATTTCTCATTATTCTGCTGGTGTTTGTTGAGACTAACATTTGAAGATGTAATTTATATTCAAACATCCATATGCATCATCTGCTTGTTTACTACATGCAGTATGTGTTTATGTAGATACTTAGACAATGACAGAACCAAGGTTTACTTACTGGATGGTGGAGATATTAATTGTCAAATATTCTCGTAAAATTGAATTATATAAATTTACTTTCCATGCATAAATCAAGCAACAAAGTGTTTGTGATATTACAATGCATTTAAAATGCCTAAAAATTTTTAAACGACATCTAAATTTTCTTTGTAGAAAACTAAGTAGTGGGATGGACAAATAGCAATAGACAATAACTCTACTATAAAAAATGTACCATAATTTCTTGATAAGATTTTGGAAAAAAAATTAAGCGAAGCTAAATAAAACCTAACACTAATTACTCCATGATGAGCACATGCAAATCAATATTGGTGGTGTAAAGAGGTGGTATGCTGATTCAGCTGAAGAGAAGAGGTGATTAGCTTGAAGCACTTTCATACTCTTCTTCTTCATTTGTTAAGGTTCGTTTCTCTTTTTCCGTCTCTGGTTTCTTATCCAGTCTGCTTGAGAAGAAAATTACATGTCCATGTCTCCATGCAACTTCCATTTGACCACCACCACCACAAAATGCTTAATACCCACTTGGAAATATCAAAATTCAACATCGAGAGACACACAGGGTCCCTGAAAGTAACCGAACACATCCACACTTAAAGGAGAGTACTGCAACAAAGAAGTTTGTGTTTTTCTATATGCCTATTCATGAAACTATGTGTATAGTTTTGTGGAGGACATTGGTGGCCTGGGGCATGACCTATGCTACCCCCTTCCAATTCTGTCTTTCCAAACTGAAACATTTGTTTGATTTAACAAAATTATCAATGTTATTAAGTTGTACAGTGATTTCTTCTGGGGGACCGGCAAGCATTGAGCTTTATATGTTGCCGAAGTTCACTATTTAATATTTATTCTTTATCATTTACAATTGAATAATTGACTAGCAAGACTTTTCTGAATGTGTTTCTTGCTTGCTCAGGTTCAATGAAAATATTATCAATGACCCAGGTCACGTGGATATATTTCCAGCATCATGTATCCCACAAAACTTGCACCATCTCACCAAGCCCATCTACCGCCCTTCATCATTTGCATCAAAGAGATTAACTGGACCTGTCTGTAATTTAAAAGAGAGAGGATTACGTTTAGTTACAGAACCTAATGCTTTGTGTTCTATTTTGCAGTTGGCATCTGATGCTGAGGTACCCTCCAACTTGAATTTTATTTGTCTTGCACACCGAATTTTGCCTTTTTAAGTATAGATTCAAACTGAGGAAATCGATTTTTGACTTATCTTTTCTACACCAAAAAAGAGATTTACTGGATTAGCAATGTGAGGAAATGTGGTGTATTTACATGGATTTTGATGATAATTTCACTGATGATTCGTTATATTTTGTTATCTTTAAGGGATACATGATTCGTGTCTCAGATTGGATCTCGCTTGGTTTGAGTTGATAAAAGAATTTAACTTATTTTTGCTTTCACCACATTTTATCTTATTTAACTTAAGTCAAGTAAATTTTTCTCTAAATATTATTCAGGTCAGAAAGCTATCTTACATCAGAGGAAATTCTGCGCCGCAGGCAAACCTGGTGGTTCTTGATAAGCTTCTTTCAGCACGACATGAGTTTTCTGAGGTTAGCACACCCATATATTATACCACATCAGAAGTAGTAAAATAGAAATGATTGACTTCAATGTAGAGAAGTTAGTTTTTACTGATTCAGATTGCAATGTGGGTAGGCAGGGAGGTGGGTTGCTTGCATTTGTCGAGATTCCAGAATGTTTCCATGTCTTACGACTGGGAAAAGACTGAGGATCCAGAGAAAACATTATCTAAGGTTCTTTTCCCTTGAAGGAGACCAAGGGTCTATTAATTGTTGCTCCAAAGTTATCCATTGCATGAAAATAAAACAAGGCTTAGGGAGAATGGGATTTGTTTTGACTGAGTAATATGCATTACAGAGACAGAATATGGCGTCAGATATCTTTGAACATCCACCTTTTTGTACTTCTTGTCTTTCTTTAATTTTGCCAAATGCAAATTTTTCTCCGTAATTCTTCCTTGCATTTCTTTTGCTTGCTTTTACCTTCAAGTTTTAATGCAGAGAAACTGAGATCATTAGCATTTTCATAATGCAGATCATGGGATATAAATCTTATGCTGAATTTGCACTGAAGGAAAATATGGCTTCATCACCTGAAGTTGTCCTGTCTTTTCTGCATGGCATGGGTGAAATGGTCAGACCCATGGCTGAAGAGGTATGGAACTAATTAAAACTGTTGTTTAAGACATGAAGTTTACGTGTTATTCTTTTTGCCTGAGTCTCTATTATTTTTTGTTTACAGATTAGTTGACGTTCTCATTGCAGGAGTTCAAGAAAATTTTGGATTTTAAGAGGGGAAAAAGCAGCCAATTAGTTCAGGACTTGGAGCCATGGGATGAGGCATACTTCACAAGAATGATGAAATCTTCTACCCACAATTTGGATTTTTCAGTTATTTTCTCTTTCATAACCTTATATTTCTATTTCGCATTGATTCTGCATAAACTATATGTATGCATACAAATAGTATGTGTCAATGACATAAACTTTCACATGAATGTACTTGTGTCTATCTTGAAAGTCATTCAGCAGTCGGCAAGTCTTGTAGAGTTGACTTGCTGCTTGATTGGCTAGCATACTGCTAGCTTCCTTGCTCATCATATTGATAATTGTACTAGATTCATTTAGTGAGGATCACATTATCTTCTATAGAAATGGAGAAAGTACATAAAAAAGTGCTGTTGAAGCCATTAGTTCTGTAAGGACATGTGATAGAAGTTCGCATAATCATAATGAACTAACTTTGACAAGAATAAAATCTTAAATCTCTTGCTCTTGCTGCTTGCTGATATATTTGAACCAACCGCTTGAGGCCTTTAGACCTGGTTAACACTCCTTATAATACCAAGGAGTCACAACAAGTAATGGATGTCAAGTTAAAAATTGAAGGATGAATTGCTTATGCTATTATTTACCCCCAAATTTTTTGATTGGCATTCATGTTGAAGTGATTTGATTACTTCCAGTCAATCTAGTTCAATACCTTGAGGACAAGCACGCCATTTTTTGGAAGTTGGAAAACTTATTTTGTACCTGAGTGGTCATAACCCCTACCCCATATCTAGACCATCTATTGGCTTGGGGATGAATAGAAAATTGACATAACAGTAAAATATTGATGCATGCACAGTAAACTTGTCTATCATGCTCTTTAATGCTGGTATTTTGAATTAATATTAATTCATACATAGTTGCAATTGGTTCCGTTGCCACTATTCGTAAGATATCTATAAATATGTGCTAGAGATTGCAAATTCCTAATTTAATATTGATGCTGAATTTTATTTACTTTCCTTTGTTATTCTCAGACAATGAGCAGCAGTAGCGTGCATAATTTTGCAGGTTGTTGCGTCATATTTTTCCTTGCCACAATGTATTGCGGGATTAAAAGTGCTGGCTGAGTCGTTGTTTGGTGTGAAATTTCATGAGATTCCTCTTTGCCCTGGTGAATCATGGCATCCAGATGTGCTAAAATTATCTCTGCACCATCCTGATGAGGTGCATAGATGGATATCTTTGCTTTAATTTATGTAGCTCACACTGCTGCCCACCCATTCTACAGGGAGAATTATGAAAGATAAAAGAGTATAATCTTGGTACATCTGCACAATGCAACATCATGTTCTTCAGTGTCTGTATATAAGTTCATACAGAGTTTCAGTATGAATTTTATAATGGCAAACCAGTGGGAATCACATTTTCATCCCTGGGTGTTGTGATATCTTTTAGTGTTCTAAGTCACGGGGAGCTATTCAACTAGATCGGTAACTATGGCTCTGTCCTGTTTTTGTGTTGCCTATCAATTTGTAGCCTAAAAAATCATCCTTTATTTTCTCAGGTTTAAGTTAGTTTATTTCCACTTAGAGTGATAGAGGAAAGACCTTCCAGCTCGTATTGTTCTTTTTAGCACTCTTATTTATCATTGTAAATTGCTTTAACTATTTTTATACCATAATGCTGATCTAATCAATTACTTTACCACTGTACCGTCAAACTTCACCTTCAAGAACTTGAGTTGAATAATTTTATGCCAAACACTTTTTCAGGTCTCAGGAATTGTAGCGCAACACTTTGATCTTTGATTGCATTGTTAATGAATTTTGAAGTAGCATCTACGTAACTCCACTTTTATTTTATTTGCTTTAAATGAGGGCATGTTTGAAGACGGTACAGATTGAATTTGCCTCTGCTATGTTTGAATGCAATTTCATACTTCAAAGGTTGAAAAATATCTGTGATGCAGGGAGATTTGGGGTACTTGTACCTCGATTTGAAATCAAGAAAGGGTAAGCATCCTATTTGTGCACATTTTGCTATCAAAGGGGGGCGCAGAATCTCAGAAACAGACTACCAATTGCCAGTATGCAAAGATTGGTCCCTTTTCCTATTGTTTGTACCTTTTGAGATATATGATATAATTGTTTCTAGTATGTACAATGCATCAAGCTGCTGTGCTTGTGCATATGTGCTTGAGATTTTTGTAATCTGCATTTAAGGTTCTTTTACTCATGGAGAAAATATTTTTCTGATTATTTGCAGATAGTAGCCCTTGTCTGCAACTTCTCAGGATCAAATTCCACATCTGTGCATCTTCACCATTCTGATGTAGAAACTCTATTTCATGAGTTTGGACATGCGCTTCACTCATTGCTTTCAAGAACGGTACAGTTTGTACCTTATTTAATTTAATGGCCAGTATCCTTTGTTTGAATGGCCATGATCATAATTTTCGGGGTTGATTTTTCTTTCAGGAGTACCAACATTTTTCAGGTACCAGGGTGGTCCTTGATTTTGCTGAAACACCTTCAAACCTTTTTGAGTGAGTATATTATTTCTACTGTTGTACTTCTGAATTGAATGAACACAAAAACTTTGGGATTTTCTGCTTTATCCTGCATTATGTTCTATGTTAAAGCATGGATCAGGATTGCTCAAAGCAGGGAGCACAAAGATAAAAATCTTTGAGGGTGGTCTTTTGGATTGGTTTTATTTTTTTTTTTGCAATTTGAAAACAACTGTATGTGTATGTGTGTGTGTGTCCCCATGTTCAAACATGCACCAATTTGTTGCTGTAATATTGTGGAAGAAATGAAATCCTACCTTAAGCATTATTCATCTCCTTTCTTTTCTTTTCTGTTAATAACAGGTATTATGCATGGGATTATCGGGTCTTGAGGACATTTGCTAAGCATTATTCAACAGGTGATCCTATACCTGAAAAGTTGGTGAAAGCACTACTAGGAGCCAAAAATATGTTTGCTGCAACTGAGTTGCAACGCCAGGTTTTTTGTCAAACAGATTGACTATGGTTGTTTCCATCGCTTATGTCAGTGATAGACTGTATAAAAGGTGAACTTGACTTTTCACTTGCCTCTTTTCCAGGTCTTCTATGCCTTGATTGACCAAGCACTTCATACATTGCAGCCATCCTCTGTCAAAGATACGATTTCTGTAGTTGCAGATTTGAAAAGAGAGCATACATGCTGGAAGCATGTGGAAGGAACACATTGGCACACCCGATTCAGTCATCTTGTTACTTATGGTGCAGGTATGCCTGTGATCTTGAGCTACTGAATATTAACCTTAACAGGGCTGTAATCATATGCTGGTGTGTTAGGTTGTAAAAGTTCCTGTATTTCAGAAATGGCAATCAACAACATAAAATTGAGCTTTCTTGCTAGTCAAGAGTTTATTTTGATTTATTTGTTAATTGAGAATCTCTTGATTTATTGTGAAAATAGAGGAAGCATTTTGAAAAACTTTGAAGGCATAGACACATTTAATCAGTAATGATTCTACACTGCTGGAGGGCTCTCCTTCACATGATTAATTTTTGGAGATGACAAAGTTTAGGTTGGAAGGAAAATATTACACCACTGTATCTTATATTGGTTTGGTTCTCCTTTTAAAAGGGTAGGGGGATCCAGTTGCAACCTTAAATTTGTACATACGTCCATGTGGATTTGATAGTATGCATTTGATATCGATCTTATTTGCTATTGTAGATGAAGAAAAGACCTTCTTTTATGCCTGTTTACAGGCAAGTCTCTTGGACTCTAGAGCCAAAAGTAGAAAATGGTGGCTAGGCATGGAACTAAAATTAATTAGAGAAGAATCTTTTACCACATGTTAAGTCAGATTCAGATATCAATGATGATTATGGGTGCCTTTGAAATTCTTAAACTAGGATTCTTGTCCATGGGTGGAGTGTGGAGATGTAAAATTGAACAGGAAGCAAAATCCTGATGAATAAAAAGTTATTCATCTAGTGGCCAGAGTGTGTTCTCGATTAAAGTCATGGTTAAATTAGCAGCAATTTTTATCAATGGTGAGATGTTTTCCTTCTCATTCATCTGCATTCTGTCAACACAGGTTACTACAGCTACTTGTATGCAAAATGCTTCGCTGCCTCAATATGGCAACAGGTATTCCAGGAAGACCCATTGTCGCTAGCTGCAGGATCTGCTCTTAGATCGAAATTCTTGCAGCATGGTGGTGCTAAAGATCCGACCATCATATTGACTGATCTCGTAGGAAACGGTGTCATAAGAAAACAGAATGGAGGAATCATTCCTGATATTACAAGCCTTGGTGAGGAGATGAAACTATTCAACTAGAGCTAAATTGCTCTGACTGAGGTGTCATAATGACACCAGGAAAAAGAAATATAACAGCTCTGAGTGATTCAGACACAGGCGAACAATTTAAATGGTTAAGTTATAGAGGTATTTGACTTGAAGAGCCATCAATCAGCAAGTAGCCTCCCTGGCTTTGTCCCCAGCATGTACCAATTCTCGGTAATCTGTATTTTATTCATTTGGCTGCTAGTATTTGATTGATTCCGTTGTACTATTGGGATAGATGCAATTGTATCATGTTATAAATGTCGATATAGAATTTATTCTAAATTTGCAATTAATGTTTTAAACCCAAGTCTACAGAAAATATTTGGTAACACCAAAACAAACAAATAAAGGGGAAAAAGGTATGACCTATTTCTTGAACCTTGAAGCATAGATACATTGGAAAGAGTCGGATCAAGGGAATAGTATGATAGTTCTAGAGAAGATGAGGGAGAAGGTGCGAAGTTACTTATTTTAGAGTAATAAAAATGACTTGTTAGCGCAGGTACCACAATCATCTGTTAGTACGCAGTTGGTCTATTTCTTGACAGTAATTGACTGATTGTCGTACCGCCCTGCTATATCTAAGCAGAGTTCTTCCCGTGTGCAGCTGGTTTAATTTCTGCCTCTCTTTTAATTTTATTAACTAAACATGAATGTATGCATAACCAGCAAATCACTTGGAATCAACTCGTCTATAATAAATTGAATATGTACATCATTGATGTTATGTGTTCTATATTAAAATCGAATATGTGAATCAAAAGTATTTTGCTTCATTATTACTGCAACTGTTTTGAGGCAACAGGAGACACTCCAGCCTCAAGAGTCACCACCCATTCCTTGATTATAGAATTCACTTCATTTGGCAGCTCATCGTGAGGGCAATGCCCTGACAAAATAATACAATTATAAGCAATAACTATAGGCAAAATGTCTGGGCAGTTTTATGAAGGATTACACAAGAATGCAGTAAAATTACCAGCATCTATTTCTTTTATTGCAATCCCTCTGCAGTGCTCTCTGAACATAGCTAACTTGGACTTGGAGTCGGATAGTGGATCCTTCATTCCCTAACGAAATGAAAAACAATAATTTGCATAAAGAGAGAGACAAAAGGAATTACAAAAACAAAGGAATCCCTTGAAAGGTCTCAATTAGGACACATCACCTGTACCACAAGTATCTTCTTCTCAAATCCCTCCAAAATATAATTTAGAGGAAGTGAAAGATCGAAGCTGAAGATGCTCTCCAAAACAAAAATCACACCAGGGTCATACGACTGCAAACTTTTGTTAAGGTCTGCATTGCAATTTAAAACACAAAAATTGCACTATGTCTGTAAGGTTTTTTATAATGTAAGTACAAAGAGTGCCAAGAAACAAATTCCGAATATAATATTTGCATGGCCTTTGCCCTTTGGTAAAGGAGATCGGCGCGATTCTCTCATAAGTTTCATGGTCCGGTCCGAGTTCAATCTTGTCCGACCGGCGAATTTTAGGCAATGTGATGAATTGAATGACAGTCGTGTGGATCATTGGGCATGCCCACTAAAATTACTTTAGCGTTCCCCGTTATTCTTTACACAAGTACTTTTAATTACAGTACCTACACTGCAGTTTTACCTTCAGCATTTTACTTTATTTCTAAAGTGTGCGTGGAGGGCTTTTGGTGGGTCACTTACCTGACTTGTTGACTTGTTTTTTATTTCAAACCTCGATCTATGGATTCCACCCAAAATCATCTAAATTCAAACCATCCAATCTCGGCTACAGGAAAATCCCAACAACTCACGCTAAAAGGATACTGCTCTAATCATCTCATTTATGAGCCAATCATCTGCTCTGTCGGTTTTCTGCACAACATGGTTAGAGGAATTAATAAAACATTGACACAAAGAAGGAGCAAAGGTAGGACAACCCTTACTGTTGGATAAAAGCTCCTCAGTATGTTCCTGATACTGAACCTCAAGTATGCCAAAAGGAGTCTAGCACCCAACCATGCCGCTCCAGAGGTTCGCCTATCCTGAAATATTACTCGAATGAGTATGGTAGGAGGGATGAATAAGCCCACAACAATAAAAATCAGAAGAAAAGGGAAAAAATAAAATAAAATCCGTACGTCATTACTTAAAACATAGAATTTACATGCACGGGCTGTGAGCCTAGAAAACTATAATATCACATTCAATTCCACTAGTAAAAAGAATGATCTATTATAGGGAAACAAAAGTTGGCCATGAATTTCAGTATCTCTTACTTCTGAATAACCCAAAGCGGAATATCCAGGAATAATATTGCCAGCACTGTTCATAAGGACAACAGACTTGGCTAAAGAAGACCAAAGGCCAGCTACAATAGCAACAGCATATCCTACAAATGAATGATTATGAATCGGTTAATTGAACATGCAATGATTATATAGAGACAACTCCAGAAACTAGCAATTCTGCATCCTCTTTTTCTCCAAAGCAGAATATTTCTTGTTCCAATGTCTTTGATAAGCCAGCTTAAGATGTAACTGTTATGTTAGAGGGTCCCTCCGACATACCACCGATTGAGTTCCCAATGAGATGGACAGGCTCCCCAACGACCTCTACTATAAAGTCTCGGAGCAGTTCGGCCCACACTAGTTCGGTGTATAAGATATTTGGTTTTTCTGATTTGCCAAAGCCGAGTAGTGTGATTGCCCAAACTCTGTTTCCAGCTTCAGCAATGGGATGGATATTGTCTCTGTAATGCTCCAAAAAAGCCCCAAAACCATGTACAAGAAGAATAGCCGGACCTTCATGACCAGCAACTGTATACTGAGAAAAGGGAATCAATTCTTATCAGGTAAAATATTAGATTGTAGACTAGAATGGTAAAGTGAATATGCAGTTGCTCACTTGGATTAGATAATTATTCCATCGCCATATCCGAATTGAGAAATTGCCTACCTTATTTCTTTGGCTTTTCAAAGTCAATAGCCAATACCACTAGGCCAAGTAATGATTCATGTTAGAATATTGGTCGAGCAATTGGGCATGCAATCACTGGAGAAGCATATTATTTGTTAGAATAAATTGTGGGGTAAATGGCACCTCCATGAAAGACACAGTATTGATTGCTGCTGCTACTGTGGTTGTAGAATACCCAAATGGTGACAAAAATCCACCATTTCGTTCTTTCTCATATTTGATAGCTTCAAAATACACTCTTCTTCTGGAAATGATGCCAAGTAGAAGGGCAGAACCAAAAAGGGCCTGAAATGAAGCTCCTTCACGTTTTTCAGCGAGACGTAGCTTTTCATGTACCCTGCAACATAAGTTTTGAAAGAATTAGTTACTAAAGCTTGTAGCCATAGAACTGAAGTTTTTAAATCCCCTAGTGTATGGTTTCAGAAAATCCAAATCCAGGGTCACAAAGAGAGTTGATGTAGTAATGAGTGAATTCACAAGAAGAGAAGAAAGAGACTAAGAAATGAGAAATTCAAGTCCCAGATCTAGTAGACCTACTCCTGCCACTCATCTCGGGCAGTTCCTTCCAGGTACCGCAAGTATGCAGCCAAAGCATTCAAAACAAGGTTTGATCCACCTCCCACTAAACTCCCTTGGCTTGTTACAAATGCTGATTTTTCTGATTTCTTTCTTTGGTTAGTTTTACTACCCAAATCTTGCTGATTGTCTTCTTTCAGTCCTGCTGGCTTCAACTGAAGATTTCCTCTTAGCTTCTTTCTTTTTAGCAGATTTTCAGCAGAAAACTTTTTGATTGAAATCCATTCCTTTTGTGCATTGCCACCAACAGAAATATCATTCACATATTCTTTCAAATCGGACAGGGTTGGAAGAGTACCTAAATCATGTATAGACATTGTATTCGAGGTCTCAACAGCAAGTCAAAAAATATGGTAAAATTAAAAACCAATAGACAAATCGCTTACCCCATGACAAATTCATCAGATTGCCAGGCAACTTTGGGGCCACAAGAGGGGAAACAACAGGCAGCTTTAGCCTTTCGAATTCATCAAATGATGATGGCAGGTCCATTAAATTCTATGAGAACATATACCAATATAATCATCCATGAACTCATTCAAAAATGATAACAATAATAATAATAAATGTAATACTAGTATGACGACAATATCAACAATGACAATGAAAATAATAATAATAAGCATATAGAAGAGACTAAACAAAATGAAGCAAATACCTTAACATCATAAAATGGAGTGGTCCACATCACAATGTTAGGATTAGCTCCAGTAGAAGATAGAGTAGATATTGACTCCTTAATTTGATCTAGCATTATGCGCAGCTCATACTCCACCTCCTCTTCTACAAAAATGCTGCTAGCCTGGACCTGTTATGAGCCTCAGGAATGAACAACAAATAAGTAGTAGAAGGGCGGTTGCAATTTTCTTGGCAACCTTGATAGCTCTATAAAATATCATAGTAGAATGAGTGAACTAAATGAAGTTAACCACCTCTTTGACCAGTTCGCCTATTACATTTTCTGCACTTCCAAACCTGAACATCAGATTTGACTCCTGTTCCTTCAGCAACTTCCTTAAATCCTCCAAAGCAAAGAGGAGAAGCTCTAGCATTTCATCTGAAAATCCTGCAAACACAAAGTCCTGAAGTCAATGGAAGTAACAACAAGCTACAAAAATACACCACTTCGACGAGTAATTTTTACATTTATTATCCCAAATGCATCATAATAGAAAGTGCCAGATTCTGAAACACCCACATTTTAGCCAAGCAGCAAATATTGTTGATTGGAGATACAGAGAACAATAGCAGTCAAGAATTATGGAGGCATGCTAGCAACTAACTAGCGATATCTGCTTCACTAAACCAGACTGTGAGTGAATATAACATGCTGGACTAATTTTGATACACAAACATATCCAATGCATTTCCAATGTGTAATTGCTGTGTCATTTTCTGGAAATGCTGAGAATCAGTTCTCACCCTAGCAAGGAAGGGTCATAATCTGACTCGTGAATTATGATGCATCAATCATTCCCCATTCTGCAATAGGTACAAGATGTTAAAAATTAATCCTAACTATTATGGCATTTTCACTTCCTATTCCAATTTTCAATAAGCAAAAACTTCATCTTAATGTTCCTTGAACTTGTTTACCTTTTGCACCTTCATGCATGTTATCTTACACCGGCATTTTATTTTACAGTAAAGCAAAGCAAAACAGCTTAATTAGGCAATCTCTGTTCTCTAAGCAAAGTATAGAGAAAATATTGCCACTCAAAAACCTCCATAATGAGTGTTTGCAACAAATATATACCACAGTAATCTGCAATAAACAAACACTTCAATATTTGTTTAAGAAATAAATAAACAGTTCCTGACTTATTTCCCACAAGAATATCAGTGATCAGGCAATATAGTCTCCATTCGTCTCCACCAAAGCTGATTGCTTCCCTGGGCAGAGAATAGTAACAATAATTCCTAGAGCAATAGAAGAATCATTTACGTGAGAGAATGCGGCGATCGAAGACATAAACAGGTACAACACAGCGATGCTGGGAGGCAGCCAAAAGTCCAGGGTGATCTTCAACACGAAGGTCGTGCTTGTACCACAGAATGGCGGTACCGGCATAGTCCGCCGCACTAGCTTTCGCTCTCACATTCACAGCGGAGGCAGAGAACCTGAGCGAAGCTTTGGGTGAAAAAAATGCTTCGTTTGCGGAAATTGAAATGGAAAAAACACCGGAGCGAAAGAGAAGCGCCATGAAAGGAGGAGAATGGGGGAATTTGGGGGTGAAAATCTGAGATTTTTTGGGAGGCATAATCCATTAAATCAATGAAATCTTTATATATATAATCTCTATTGGTGCATGTGATTGAGAAGTCTGAGAGATTATATGTGTACTACATGGCAGAGAGATTGTGGTGGAGAAATGCAGCTGAGATTTCTGTGTACAATTTTGCTGCTCCATTGGGGTATCAGTTGGAGTGTTTAACGACTAGTAGCTGGAACCTGGAACGACGTCGTAGAATCCGTGCAAAATGAAATTCACTATATATAAAAGATTCAAGATATAAATATATAAGATTTTTGAGAATCTTACAAAATTATCTATATCTAAACTAACTAAACTGAAAATGGTGGTGATACTCCAGCCATTGTCCTGTTCTTCATCTTTTACCTCCATTAAGCCTCAGCCCCTATTCCATTCACAACCCTGCTCCAAGCCCAACAAGTTTGCAATCAAATTCCAGCAAGATTCTTCTACGGAGGAAACAGCTTCGGGTTCGGGCCCTTCTACCAAGAAGCCCGGAGGTTCATCACCAGGATTGGGATTTGGCTCCTCGGGAGCAGCTTCTACTGCGGCTCCAGCCAAGAAGAAGCAGGCAACGCGGAAGAGAGAGAGGGCCTCCATAATTCGCCGAGAGCCAGCGGAAAAACCCAGTTTCGCCACGCCGCAGGAGGGGGCCAAAACGGAGGAGCTGAGGAAGAATGAGAGTGCTTTTCTGCTGGCTTGGTTAGGCCTCGGCGCGATTATTCTTCTCGAGGGCATTGCTCTTGCTGCATCAGGTTTGTCACTTTTATAAATTTGATTTCTTTTGAAGCTAATTGCAATTCTTGGGAGTTTATGATTGTTTTATTTGTATGATTACTGCTGCTGGTGATGTTATGTGATATTGTGGGAGACTGTAGAAAAAGCATGGTTCTGGAATTTGTTTTATTGCAACAACAGAACTATTGAAGGACCAGATTAGATTAGATTAGATTCTGCTTATTGGCACAGAAGAAGAATCCCCGTATGATTTCTTTTGAGGTGCTTAACTATGTTTACACCTATTCTATTTTTCACTTGTGGAGTCACTATTACAGTAATTATGTCGAACACAATTTTACATGAAGTTGATTGGTTCTTGTTCCCTTTTTGATGCCCACTTGAGATGTGCCAATTTAATTCTGTCTGCGTCTCTAAGTACAAAGCCAAGATTCGAAGTAAAGTCTGTTAACTTGACAGACAATAGCTGAAATGGAAGAGCAAGTTGGCTAGTTTTTCTACCTCAGCCATATGAAATGCCTCAGTATACCAGCTTCAATTATGATTCATCAATATATAATATCACTCGTTAAGGTTCCTCGTGTGGGATTATCCCTATGGATGGAAGCTGTGCAGCTAGTATATCTTAATTTTATCTATGTATTTTAAGATTTTGAGATTCTTGCTAACTACCCCCTCTTACATATGATAATGGAGTGAAACTTTACTCTGTAATGTGCCATGGAATTGTAATACATATAGAAAGCCCTCGAGTATGTTACTGCCCTCTTTCTTAAGACATGCACATACTATTTGCGAATAACCATCTTGTTATTTATCCGGCCTTACAAACAGTTCTTTTCATTCTCTTCTGCTTCTGTCCATCTAAGGTGTTTCAGTCATTCACTTCTCAATCATACCTTACATGAGGTCCAGGATTTGAACACTATTACAGAATGAGGAATAAGACATTAACAGAAGCTGTTGCAGTATCATTCAGTGGCAGTGTAATTTAATTTGCATTTACTTGTAGCAGGTCCAGGAGAAGTCAGAAGTTTATAAGAGTCAAAAGAAATGTCAAAAAGCATATTGTAATAAGCTTTTACTTTGTCAAATTATACAGGACTTCCTCTGTAATGTAAAATTAAAAGAATTAGCCATGCATTCAAGTATTGATTGTGCATCATTTAAAAGCTTAAAACCATCTGAGATAGGAAACCTAGCTACCTTCTCAAGCATATTGGTCACTAAACTGTCTGTTTGTTGCTTGTATTGATAACAATATAGTCTATGCTAATTAGTTGATTTTGTCACAGAACTTGTAGCATGTGTTGTAACTTCCTTGCTATTCTGCTTGCAGGTTTTCTACCAGAAGCATGGGACAACTTCCTTGTCAAATATCTGTACCCATCTTTCACTCCAACTGTCTTCTTGTTTGTTGCTGGAACAGTAGCCTATGGAGTTCTGAAGTACTTGCAGAATGAAAATTCTAATCGTGGAAGCTGATCCTACATGCAACATGGAATAATTTCTCTGGTCGGAAGTGGCAGAACTACTTTGCTGGTTTTATAACTAGTTTGTTCTGCATACACATTTTCTTATATTGCGTATCGTAGCCTTGTGAAAATTCCCAATGACATTACTAAAATGTCCATATGAGAAATTGTGCCTGAGTTCTTTCCTCTGCCTCGGCGATATGATCCTCCCTATGTGAAGAATCCAGTCAACCACGATGCCTGCTGTTGTTTCTCCATAGACTTCTATTTAGCATCTTTGACCCCTATTCAAGGGTGTTTCATGTTGTGCAATCACTTTAACAGGAGTATTATGGGTACAGTTTTTTCAAGTAAAAACTTTGTGGAATTACATAACAAGGTTAAAACATTTAGCTGCAATCTTTATGTTTGCACCAGGTGTCAGCCTTGACTTATTTGTCAAGGATGGTAATTCCAGTATCATTTTCATCATAATAATATTGCTTAACAACTTGATGGTCTACATTAATTTAAGAACTGACCAATGAGAAATCCTTGATGTAAGTCTCTTCATAAGATCCAGCACCACACTTTGTAAAAGAGGTTGAAGCATTCTAATGACCTTTATTTTATTACATGCATTTTTGGCATTTAATTTCTCAGAGTCATTAGGTTTCTACTTGATTACTGTAAGTAATTCTGTACATAATGCATTACCGAGTACCGTAGTTCATGCTGGAAAAATAAAATGAGAATGGGAAGTTTTTTAGTTTGAGGTGAGTAATTTATTGCTGTTTGTTTTTTTCCACGAGGCAGTATTATTTTCCTTTTTCTTCGGCTAAGCTCAGGCTAATGCCGCCAATATGATACTGAAATCTGGAATTTTGATTCTTATGGCTACTGGCCGCCAATATGATGCTGAAATCTGGAGTTTTGATTCTTATGGCTTCTTCTGTCGTGTTTCCCAGTTAACTAAACTTGGTTCCTGTAAGAAATGGATCGGCTACTATTCCTTGTTAACACGTTTTCTGGTGGCTGGGATGCAGTTTTCTGATACTGAAGGTACATTAGTCTCTGTTGATATTGGGATCCTATATTCCAGCGTAATACAGATTTTTACTTCAAACTGTTGCTGGTCAATGCAATGTTCTGAATTTTGGAGGTATCTCTCAACTTCTATATATTCATTCTTGTCTCCAATAGCCATTTTTTTGTATAGAAATAAACAGAGCTTGAACCGTTATGGCTACTGAGAGAGGGGATCAGCATCTTCTTTTTCTCTTTGAATTTTCACATTAGAACAGTTAGCATTGGAAATTCAACATACTAAAAACGTGCAAGAAAGAATCCTAGACAATTTATTTCTTGGTTAAGTTGTTCAATGACAATGCATTATAGGTGGAATACATATTGATAGCACCATAGCTACTCTGATTTTCAGCTGAATTTTTTGGCATCTTTAAAACGTTCTTATATTTACTTGGAACTAAGTCATTTTAGAGAAAGAACATATAGTACTCTTTTGAAGTTCGACTTTCCAGCATGAACTTGAAAGCAGGCTCACCCTGCAAACTACTTGCCATGGCCACTTTCTGAATTCATCATTAAGTAAAACCATTTCAGTTGTTTCTTTGCCCCCTTCGTATTCTTTAGATCTTATCATTTACCAAAGAACTCATTCTATTTTGTCGATATGATCTCAAAGTGAATGAAACTACATAGACCTGGAAATCTGAGGCCCATGATTAAATTAACTTGATTGATGATGCTCACTACTCATGGATAAGAAATTATGATGAGCTTTTTTCTTGGCTAGCCTCTCAGCAACATTTCTCATACAGCACAACTGTAAAATCAGGCATGCAAATATGATTTATGCTGTTCCTAGCTTGGCAGCAGTTCAAATTATATGAGCTGCCAAATTCTGTTTCGTCCATATTATGTTACTACAGCTTTTATCCCTGATTTTCTTAGGCATGCTATGACTGGAAAAGCTTTAGAATAGAAGAAATATGGGAGTGGGAATGATTTATTATGTTGTCCCTCAAGAAAAGCAAGTGTTTTTCATATACCAGCGTTGTGTGTTTTGGACCTAAGAGGTGGACGTCTTCAAGAAAAATGTTGAAGCTTCTAATGTATCATTATGGGCAATTCGAGTTGTCATTTTTTTGTTCTCACGGGATTTGGATTATGAACGGTCCAAATGAGACTCGAAGCTTTAGCCATAAGGAAAACAAGACCAAGCACTTAAGTCTACCATTTTGTGCTACATGGCGGGGTCAATAGCCTCTATCTTCTCGAAAATCACATCCTCCTGCTTAGGTTAGGCGTACTCTCGTATGGTAATTAATGCTTTGTGGATGAGCAAATCACTTCCTTTGCAAGGAGGGTGGTTTATACAGGGAAAAAGTCTCTTTCTAGTTTTATTTGTGAAGTCTCTATTTTTTAATAATAAAAAAAATCTATGAATTATCCCATATTTGACTAGTCCGATAGACCCCATCCCCCCACCCCCTAACAACAACCGGCACAGTTCAGGCCCATAGTTGTTAATTGGAGGAGATCCTATAACATTTACTAGAGCGAAAAAGATTATGTCCTCACAAGTTTAAGGATGAGCAACTTCCATCCTTTCAACTATGGATTCTACATAATATATAGCAGTTACAAATTGATACAGCGTCGTCCAAAGCAAGTACTTCAAAAAATTGCATATTTTGATTACTCAGAAGGGCTTTTTCCAAAACTGTAAAATGGACCATTAAATCATCCAATGGTCATCTAGTGGCCTCAGAAACAAGTTGGTACTCTACTCCATCCATCCATCCATCCATCCAGAATGGGCTGGCTTTGGATGTCCCCTCATTATGGTTCACCTTATACTTTTTGATTGATTGCTCGCACTTTCCTCAAAACGCCAAACACTCCATGATGAATTTGCCAGGATGATTTAATTTATAACCTGTTTGAGTCTAGTTTTAACCCCACTATGCCAATCAATACCCATTTTTGGCTGCCATTCTTAAAAAGTGACCTAGCCCCAAAGTAACTATGGTATGGGGAATTCGAGTTTAGATTCTATTTGAACCCATACTAATACACAAGTGGGTTTCATTGTTCTCAAGGGTTTTATCCTATGCCACAAACTGTTAGATTTGAAAGGAATCTTGTTGCTCTTTCTTTCTTTTGGAGTGGGAAGCACATTAGAAGCCCGTGTTGCGTAATTTTATCATATCTTTTGTATTTACCTGGATAGGGTATATGATGCGAGTATTTAATAAGTTTTATTAAAAGAATTATTTTGTCCTTAAGATTCGAGAAAATATTTAAGTAGAACAAAGATTCGTGTTTTTTATTTGGGGTCACGACTTAACTTGAATCAAAATGAGCCAAGATTAGAAAGCTAAGCCTTTGATCATATCTAAATTGACTAGACAAGGAAGCATCATTTGGAATCGTATAAAAAGGGACATTTCTCTATCTACATAAAGGGTAAATTGCATAGCAATAGGCCACATTGTCTTCATATATTTAATTGAGTTATTGTTTCAATTCTTGAGTTCTTATTTCATTTCTTCAGCCATATACTGACTTGAATATTGAAAGATCTTAGTTGGGGCAATCTCAACTAGCAAAATGTATACTCTTGTGATTAGGTCAAAGACACCAAACATTAATGTAGAATGAGATTAGGTTCGAGATCGAGTCCAAGATCACTTTGGAAAGATCATCTCGAGAAAAAAAACTTAATATCTCGAGACACAATAAAATAAGAATTTCGGTTCACTTAACTAATTAGCAAACGAGAGGCGTACTTATTCTATGTGACAAAACTCAAGACCGTAGGGATCTTCTAATATGAGAATAGAGAGAAATTGATCTCTTTCTAATAACACATTATTGTTTCAATATTCTTTCGAGGTATGAATGAAAATTTCATGTATTTTAATCGCGATTTTCAAATTGACTAAAATATTATTGCAATTTGAGTGACTGATACCACATATCTTGTCCTACCACCTCCAATTAATTTATATTTCTAGAGAAAGTGAAAAATCACCCTACAAGAATTATTAAATGAGTCATTCAATTAGTTAAAGTTTTCACCAGGGTGCCAGGATTGTTCAGCAAAGTTAGATACAAGGAAGAGGAATCGAGCTATTTAAGGCGAATTGAGGATTTCACGTTTCTCGTCACGTCACTAATTAATTCAACTAACAATTCTTGCATTTAGCTAGCTATAATTCCAATACAAATAATAATGGCTAGACCATATAGAACTTGCATTGTGTATAATTATTATAATTACAAGTTGATGCATATAATTTCAAAATTGACAAAAACATCCTCCAAATATACCAAAATTACCAAACAATCACCAAGATTTATGCATTTCTAAAATGGTGGGATCACGTGATCAAAAACCCTTTCCGACCTAAAACATCAATTGTTGGATGATTCCACGTGGGAAGTATTGAATGATGCCACCTCTACGCCCCATTATAAATATCCTAGTCATTTGTTAGAGAATTAACTAATCAATATAAGCTATTCACTTTTATATCATCTTGAAACAGTTTCAAGCTCTAGTTAATTAATCCATATAAAAAATACTCATGTTTCAAAATGTATCACCTGTTATTTGTTAATTGTATATAAGCCTCTTTAACTGCGAAATTTTACTCAAATTCCAACATGATTCAACATCTCAACTAGGTGAAATGAAAGTTTACCAACATCAAATTATTTGACATCGTAAATATAAAATAGTTGAACGATAGAAATGAGAAAAAAGAAAACTAAAAATAGAAGAGTGATTGAGTTAAACAAATGCACTTTTAGTTGA
Source organism: Jacaranda copaia (assembly GCA_014898725.1). NCBI lineage: Eukaryota > Viridiplantae > Streptophyta > Magnoliopsida > Lamiales > Bignoniaceae > Jacaranda > Jacaranda copaia. The sequence continues at coordinate 64,765 of JACGDI010000666.1, forward strand.
GCACACAAAAGATGTCTTGTTCTCAAGTCAAACAACATATCCTTAGGCGCCGGTACTGCTTTTCCGCCGATGTTGACTCCAGGGGCATTTGGTCTCTCTCTCTCTCTCTCTCTCTGCGTGTAGTGGTGCCATAATTGTCCTTGTATAAATGGTGGTAATTATGTGAGTAAAGAAATTATACTCTGTGCTTTTTGGAAAGTGGAAGCATGGATTCTATTATGATCAACCATTCATTTTCTCCACCCAACAAATAAATAAAATATGATAAAATATTAAGATCTATGACTAGCAATCTCTACATTGCACATACATACATACATATTTCACACAATGTTAATATAATATTATATATTTATTTGATTATATAATTTAACGAACACTCAATATACATACATAGTGCATGAATAAAAATAAAAATTGAAAATAACTAAATTGGAATTCAAAAATTCTCCTTTACAAATAAAGGTTGATGTTACTTCGATCAATTTGGTGGTAATGCAACATTATGTAGTTAAGTATGTAATGACACACAAATAATTTGATTAAGAAAATCTTCTTCTTATTTGAGCCATTATATATTTATTGTGTTTTATTTATGCTTTAAATAGTTGACTTTGCGTACACACATTAGGCCAAATGTACCCCGCTTATATCTTTAATGATTAATAAGTTTTTTATTAACTTGCTAGACCTTGGCTATAATTGGATGTAAATTTATCAATTTATTCTCCAACTTTCAAAATTTAAACAGATAAATTATACATAGTCTTAAATTCAACTCCCAAAACACACTCAAAAATGCTCAAAATATCATTCCAATTCATTTTTTACTCATTTCTCAATATCTAGTCCTCTTATTTTTTGTCCCTTTATCCAATATATACGTACACATATATAAATAATTTTAAAATACCAATTTTACTCTATCAATCCAATAAAAAAGTTGTTGATACGATATATTGTTCCCTTTCAAAGCACAACCAAATAAATAATTTTTTTTCAAAATATTATCCACTTATCACTTAAAATACAAATAAACAATCATCAAATTCTTCAATTTCATTTTTTTTAAAATTATTTTACCAAAATATTTTGATAAAATGATCCAATTTATAACCAAACATGGTCCTTGTCTGTTCAAGAAAACCGTGAAAAAATTAAATCGTAAGCAATAAATCACATAAATAGTAGAATGTGCATTTCTAATGTTATTAAGTGTTGTCACTGTCACGCGCAATAAATTTCCAATGTCGCTCGGATTTCAAACCTACATTAGTGCAGTAGGTATGGCTATAGAGTCGTTGATTTTAGAGTCTGACAAATGAAAATCGAAATGGTATGCATAAGATCAGATCAGGGCTGTAATAGTCAAAATGAAGAGCTAAAGGCGCAATAATGGAACGTACTATTTTCTGAACAATTAATGAAGAAATGACAAATCGCAGCCGTCTTAAAGAGACAGTTAGCCTATTTTTACCTGTTTTTCTAGTTCGTTTGAAAGCAATTAGGACCGTTCGATTCTGTTTTCATCCCCTCATTTTTTAATTTCAATTATTTAAAATTTTTAAAAAATAATTAATAAAAATAAATTGAAAATAAATTTATATTTGAATGGATTATTAAAAAAATAATTATTATATTAAATTTAATAAATTGTAGGTAGAGTGAGATAATAATAACGAAATATCGAGAGATTATATATATAGGCTATTAAGAGAAGATATAAACTATTGAAAAATATGAAATAAAAATAAAAATGATGCCGGGTGAAAATATGTGAAAAATAATATATCTAAATTTTTAAATAGTAAAACATGTGAAAATGAAAATTATGGCCTTCTGGTTTTATTTTTATTTCTATCATTTCTAAAATTTGAAAAATTAGTCAATGAAAATGAATTGACAATGAGTTTGTATTTGGATAAATTAATAGAAAAGTAACAATTATAATAATTTTAATAAGTTGTAGATGGAGAGAGATATAAATAATAAAATAGAGAAAAAAGATATATAAATTATTAGAAAATATATTTTGAAAATAAAAAAAAAATAATATTTAGTGAAAATATATAAAAAATAATATATTTTATTTTTTAAATAGTAAAAAAAAAAGCGATGGAAATGAAAGCAAACGGGAAGCTTGCCATGGGATAGTCTAAAAATCAAAAAGAAAACAAAGGAGCTTGCCATGGGGATGGTAAAAGATGGCAAAAATATAAAGATCCCGTTCGGTACTGCTTACTAATGAAAAAATTAAGTATCTATTATAAAAAATGTTAAAATATAATTTTGTAACTATTGTTACGAATTCTACCTACGAGCTTTTATAGTAATTGTAATTTTTTTAATTATAATTAATAAAAATTATTAATTATTAATTTATAGTATTGTACGTTCGAAGCATAACACATTAATTTATGCATTATCCATAAGAAAGTTAATATATATAATTATTATAAACTATGAATTAACTGTAACAATGGTTAGTTAGAAGAATATTAATTTCGAATTTGATCAAGACAATTCCGCAATTAAAACTACAAATTTTTAACATCAGCTTTAAATTAGCCATTGTTAATGATTATATAGAATTTAGTAATTAGTATTTGGTTGTAGGTAGAGAGGTAATAATAATGAAAATATATAGAGATAACATATTTGTTATTGGAAGAAAATATATATTATTAAGAAATGTATTTTAAAATATTTTTTTAGAAAAAAAAGAGTTGAAATTTTGGTCAAATGGTAAGAAGTTGTTAATAATTTATTTCCAAACAATAAAAATATAAATAAACGGATTGTAAATCCATAACAAAATAAATTTTTTTTATCATTGAATATTTATAATTAATGACATCATTAAACATAGGCTTTGTTTGGTTATATTTCCCCAAAGCAACCCAAAACAACATTGTTTTGGGAAAATATAATCAAATATATCTCTATTTTTCTTCTAAAACACACATTCTTCAATACATACATATATTTTATATACATTTTATTATTTTAACATTAAAAAAAACACTCATTCTATTTTTACTCAAAAAATCTAATAAAAAATCATTAATTTAACTACTATAGTAAAAAATATCTTCCTTAAAATATAAATAAATATACTAAAAAATAACTTTAACATTTTTTAATAATTTATTTTTCAAAACACATAATAAAATTAAACAAAAAAATATAACCAAACATTTCCACAGTATCTTGCGACTTTTTTCCCAATGTAATAAAAGTGAATTGGCAAGTTATGAGCCTTAAAGTCAATTGTGGGAGTCCTTCTCCCAGGGCCTGCCAAGGCACAGTCGAAGTATTTCATTTTATGATGGGATAAGAAAGATTTATTAGGAACTAAGTGTCCGTTTGTTTGTTTGTTTGTTTTTTTAAAGTTATTTTTCATTTTTTCTTCACAATTAAAATAAAAAATTATTAACTCCTCTCCTATTCTTACAAATATTTTTATTTTCAGTACATTTTCCCTAACATGCTGTTACACTTTCTCTTCATTTTTACTTTTTATTTTTTCTTACTCACATTTGCACAATTTTTAATATAAAAATATTACAATTTTCAAATACAACTTATTTTCTACCCTACATAACCATTATGTTTTAAACAAAACCTTCAAATAATATTTCATTTTCAGAAAACATATTTATAACTAACTTTTTATTATTATTTTTTTACTAAAATATAAAAATACCTCTAAAAAATAAAATCAAGCGCCCCTAATTTGTCCGATTACTATGAATTACTATTTTTAGCCCAACGACAAACATTCGGTAATACAATTAACATTAATATTGATGTAACATATTCAACTGCAAAGTAGATGCAGTGATTGGGATGTTATTGTTGGTGAAATGGCTTGTTTGTGCAAAGACCCTGCCGACGTTTTGGTCCTAAACAATTTGTTAAAAATTTTCAACAAAAACTTTAAGAAAACATTGATATAGTATATGTTAGGTACAAGAATTTGAGTGGAAAAAAATATAATATTAAATTTATTTGGTTGTTTAAAAAGAAGTGAAAAGAAAAAAAAAAGGAAGAAAATATGGGAGATGGGTGTGCTGGAGAGGGAAAGAGGGGCAAATAGATTTTTCCATCCTCTTTTCACCATTTTGTGAGCAAAATAAGTTTTCTTGAATATAATATAAATTTCCTCAAAGTTTTTTTCCTTTAGTATTTATTTTACTAATCAATCAAATCAAAATTATTTTTTTAAGCATTGTTTTTCCTTTTACTACACAAAATCCTTAAATCGAATATAACATCGTGGAATTCTCAGAGAATGTTTTGGAAGTAAAATTGAAGAGTTCACCGAGAATGAAATTATATTTTTTGGTTATATTTGGGAAAAAAAAAAGGAAAAGAGAAGTTATACTATAAATTTATGCTATTGGAAGTGTTTGTTTGATTAATGGTGTCATATCATGTTTTTGTATTATTATTTTATAATAAAATAGGGAATAAATATATAATTCTAATTGACGTTAATAATTTTTAAAAAAATTAAATTTTTTAATAATATTTTAGAAGAAAGAGATGAATTTTACAAAAGAATTTCCATAGAATAAATATGTTCTCCAAAATGAAAACAAGTATTTAGCATTTGGTAAGATTTTATGTTTAAATTTCTTTGTTGTTGATAAGTCATCGCAGTAGGAACCATGAGATGCAAACTCTAGATGGCCAAACGAGATTGCTTTTAGCAACGTTTTGGCACCAATCACACATAATATTAATTGGTAAAACTTTTACATTTATCTCGTTGTGTGAATTAAAATATACTTCTTGATGACATGAAGAGTCATTTGATTAAAAAAGTTTATAAACTCATACATTTTTTTAATAGGTATTTTATAAAATACTTGATATTATTTTAAAATTAAGCTATTGAAACGTTTAATTAAAATAAATCTTTCAACTTAAATGTTATAAATAACAACATTATAATAAATATGATTCATATTTTAAAAAAAATAAAATGTTACAAATAAATTATGACATTCTTACATTTTGAAAAAATTCATAAAACTCCATCTTATTTAGGAATTTATGAGTACATTTTTTAAAAAAATTTATGAAATATTTTATAACATCTAGTAAACTTCCAAATATTTTATGAAATGTTTTAATGAGCTTTTAAATTCTTCAAACACCTTTTCAGACTTTTTTTCATACTTCAAGAGTCAAGTTTATTAAGATTTAAGACAATTTGCAAGCCATTCATGCACTCTCACCTATTCAAACATCTTTTAATTAATAAAAAGAAAATCTATAATAGGATGTACTGTTGAAATCAAAGTCTTGTTTCAAACCAAAAGAACAAAAGTCTTGTTTCAAATTGAAAGAGCCGAAACTTTAAGGTGGTAATTGGAATGTAAGAATAAAATTAGGTGGGAATTGAATGATATTGATATTGTTTATCCTTTGTGTGCATGGCAATAAGGCGGATTTGGGATGAGTTTGGCTGGATTCGGGACTAATTCTGCTTGGCAATTGCTATAACCAAAACCCGTCTCGCCCTGCCTCGCCTCCTATTTGGCTCTAAACCTAGCGGATTTGACCCGTTTGACTTGGTTTTTTATTTTTTATTTTTTGTGTTTTTTTCTTTTTCCACTTGATTCTGCCATTGCAATAGAAAATCTAACCAAAATTAGTTCATGGATTGCCAAACATGAAGATTCCATGAAAAAGTCCTAAATTTTTAAGTTTAACTAATATTTGTATGTGATATGAAATAATCCAGTAGGCCCCCCTTCAAATAAGACAGCCCACGAGGTCCAACTTGATACGGTATAATCCAGTAAGCCCAACAGGC
>JACGDI010000673.1:0-29379 GCA_014898725.1 Jacaranda copaia
CTTGTGATTTAATTTTGCAGACAACAAAATTTGTGTGAACAGGTATATTCCGTGATGAGTTTTTCTAATGTACCCATATCGTTTTGGGGATATACTTTAGAAATGGCTATGGGATTACTAATTGTATTACCCTCAAAGTCAATGTCAAAAATCCCATATGAGATATGACATGGCAAAGCACCCTCTTACCACTATCTAAAGGTTTGGGGATCTCCCACCTACGTGATATGTACAATGAGGGATAAATAGGATATTAGATCCACTTTGTATAAGTTTGTGGGATACCTAAGAGAGTCTATAGGCTATTACTTCTACGATCCCTCAAAACAAATGGTGTTTGTATCAAGGAATGCCCACTTTTTGGAAAAGAAATTTCTTTTGGATATAAAAGGTGTTGTCATTAAGTTTGATGAAGTTCAAAATGAACAAAAAATCTCTCAAGTGGTGGAAATAATAGAATTGCAAAATCCTAGTACACAATTTTTGAAAAGGTCCAGATCAAGAGGTAATTTGAAAGGTTTAGATTTTTCATGAGATGGATCAATTAGGTGAGGATTTGAAGACCTATGAGGCAGCTATGTCAGACGTAGATTCAAGACGTTGGCCTATTTTCATGAGATTCGTAATGGACTCCATGTACTCAAACAAAGTATGGACTTTAGTAGATCCACCAAAAAGAATAGTTCCTGTTGGTTGCAAGTGGATTTATAAGTGAAAGCTCAGGGTAGATGAAGAAGTAGTGATTTTTAAGGTGCTACTAGTGGCAAAAGGTTACACTTAAAGACCTAATATCAATTTTGAGGAAACTTTTTCATCAGTCGCTATGCCTAAGTCCATTTGAATCTTACTAGCCATAGCTGCATATTATGATTATGAGATACGGCAAATGGATATGCAAATTTCTTTCCTTAATGATGACATTGAAAAAGAAATTTACATAGAGCAACCACAAGGTTTTACATTTGAGGTGAGGGAGCAAAAAATTTGCAAGCTCCAAAGGTCCACTATGGACTTAAACAGGTATCCCAAAGCTGGAACATACATTTTGACAAAATAATTAAATCGTTTAGCCTTGTTAAAAATATGTATGAGTCATGTATGACAAGAAGGCTAGTGAGAGTTTAGTACATTTAATTGTGCTTTATATCAATGACATTCTTGTCATTGGGAATGAGATAGGAATGTTAGAGTACACTAAATTATGGTTATCTATACAATTCTATATAAAGGATTTGGGAGAAGCATTATACATATTGGAAATACATATCTATAGAGATAGATCGAGGAAGATGTTGCGGCTTTCCCAAACCCCCATACATTAACAAGAAACTAAAGAGATTTAGTATGGAAGAATCTAATAGAGGGTTCCTTCTTATAGGGCATGGCATTCATCTCTACAAGTCTATGGCCCCTAAGACTAAGGAGGAGAAATGAAGAATATCCCATATACCCTATGTCTCCATAATAGGGAGCATAATGTATGTGGTTCAATGCATTGGACTAGATGTGGCACACTCGTTAAGTGTTACTAGTAGGTTCCAATCCAATCCTGATGAGAGTCATTAGATAACTGTAAAAATAATTCTTAAGTACTTGAGAAGAATTAAGAACTTATTTTTAGTGTATGGGAATAGAGAATTGAAACTTGAAGGTCTTCTTGATTCTAATTTCTAATTCATTGTAGATGACCTCAAATCTACTTCTGGATTCATATTTTGATAAATGGTGACGCGGTAAGTTTGAAAAGTTCCAAATAAGACACCATAGTCGACTTTACCATAGAGGTAGAGTATATTGCAGCTTTTAAGGCTACAAAGAAAAGTGTTTGTATGAAAAATCTCATTCAAGAGTTGAATGCAGTGTCAAGAATTGCTGAGCTAGTTGTTATCTTCTATGACAATAATGGGATGGTAGCACAAGCTAAAGAGCCAAGATCTCCTCAGTGATCCAAGCGCATATTGAGGTGATATCATTTGATTTGGGAGATCATCGATAGAGGCGACATTCAAGTGGAAAGAGTTACCTCGAAAGAGAACATAGCAGATCCATTGACTAAACCCCTATTGTAGAAGGTCTTTGAAGGAAATCTTGAGAAGATTGGTCTTAAGGCCATGGGGTATTGGCTTTAGGGCAAGTGGGAGATTATTGGAATACTACCCTGCAAGCTAATGAGAATGGCTTTGTACAAACTATTACCTTGTAAAATAATCTTGATTGAATGGTATTCTCTATATAACTACCTTTATCTTGTGTTTTATTATGCTTCACTTGCGTTTGGATGAAGCTTTTAGATCACCGTAGACTGTGGGACTTGGTTTGGTGACCATGGAATAAGTCTCATATAGTTGTGATCTTAAAACTTTCAAGTCATAAGATCATATCAGATGGGGCATCTAAGATCCGATAGACTTGAACTAATGATGCATAAATCCAAGAGTTGGAGATTGCTCCATTCTATGAGAAACAGTATGAGATACAGGTGCATGTTAGTAGGTATTTGTTAGAGAACAAAGTACTGAAGACCCATCGAAGAATCCACTAGATAGCAGAAGTAGCAAGTCAATAGTGGCTACTTATGATAGTGCATATTATTAGTCCTCTGACTTGAGGATCCATGGTAACCTTGTTTTTAGTCCTCATACTTTGATTCATCCTTGACCACTTAGTAGGTCTTTCAAGTTGAGATTGGGTATGAGCTACTTGGCATGGAGGTTTATGAGATCCAAGATGGAACTCGACTCCTCATTATTATGAAGAGTGAGTATATCTTCTATGTATTCTATAATGATCGATTCTAAAAAATCCTTGCGCAAGGTGGTGTAACAAATTGGAAAAAGAGTTTTTTGAAGATGTGGTCACACAAATGGATTCGAACATTGAGAATAAAAATATAGTATCAAGGCTAATGGAGAGCTAACAAATATCTTTCCCTAGGTCTCTTTCGGGAGATAGGAGACAGAAAGACCATATTTACATGGCACGTGAAGAGTAATGAAGGTTCTCCAGAATATTCATTTTGGCCAATTAGTTGGGCTCCGTAGGCTTAAGGTTGGAATCGACCATGGATATTAGGTATTCTTTAATTAATAAGATTAATTGAATTAAGTTAACTAGTTTGAAAGGAATTTTAAACTAGAAGTAATATAAGATATTCAAAAGTCACAAGGCATTATGAGCCCATGTCCAATGAATGGTAGAACCTATTAGGTCACACAAAAAATCCAATTAACTTCCTAATGATAGTGAGAATTTTCTAAGGAGTTAGAAAAGAGATCTCTCTATCTTAGTAGACTAAATTTTTGTGCCAAATTTGAAGGTCAATTTTGAACTTGATTAGTTTAAGAGTTAAATTAATCAACTAATATAAGGAGTTAAATTAGACCAATAATTAAGGAGTTAATTATTTGGTGCCAATATGACCATCAATTGGTCAAGTTAACTTAAAGAGTTAAGTTAACAATTAAGCTTAAAGAGTTAAACTAGTTTGACTTAAAGAGTTAAGTCAAAGCATAATTAACTAAATTAAAGAGTTTAATTTAATTAATTAGGAAGAATGCATTTTTAGAGGGAAAAATCAAATGAGATTTGAGATGACATCTTAATTAATCTGAAATTAGGTTCCAAATGTAATTAAGAAGCAAATGAAATTCCAATGAAATTTAGATTCCCTTCCCACCTTCGCATCTTGGCTACCCCACCCCACCCCCCCTTTATGGAATGTGTGATGCCACCTTGGCATCTCACAAATCCACATCTATATATAGATATAGTATAGGAGCCTGCCAGAGAGAGAATGTGGTGTGCAAAAGGTGTGAAGAATTAGATTCTTCATTTTTCTCTCTAAAATCAACCCCTGGTGTGAGCTAGCATGTCACGTGTTGAAGAGTTAGCTTTTCTTCCTCCTCTTACCAAAATTTAGCCTCCTTCATCCCTAATTCTTTAGTTCTATTCCTACTTATGAATTAGAGATTTAAGGAAGTTTTATTGGTGTGTGAACTATCTCAATAGAGGTAAGACCTATGGCTTGCTTTGTTTTTGGAGAGCTCTTTGTGCTGGTCCGACTTTCCAAATTTCTCCAGGATGATCCAAGTGGCCAATTGATCTGAATTTTTTATTGAAGTTTCTCTAAGGTGTTAGCTATCTTCAGTACATTTTTTGGAATTTTTGGAAATGATTTGGTAGGGCGATCATCGAGATTCTTCCGCTGTGGTACGAGCAAACAAAATCTAGAATTGGTGAAGAGTTCACTTATTTTATTCCAAATTTTCTTATCAAGGTAATCCTCTATCTAAATCTAAATCCAAGGCATGATTAGATCCCTGTAATGCTTGTAGGCACTAGTTATTTCATATTTTAAAGTTTTGATTATAAATCCTAATGCCTATTTTGCTTTTAGACCTTTAAGGCGTGACTAGTGGCAAAAGGTTACACTCAAGGACCCGGTATTAATTTCAAGGAAATCTTTTCACCAGTCATGATGTCTAAGTCTATTTAGATTTTACATACCATAGCCACATATTATGACTATGAAGCATATCAAATGGATTTGAAAATCACTTTCCTCAATGGAAACATTAAGAAAGAAATTTATATAATGTAACTACAGGGTTTTACATCTAAAGTGAGTGTGCAAAACGTTTGGTAACTCCACAAATCCAATTATGAACTCAAATAGGCATCTCAAACTTAGAACATACAATTTGATAAGATAGTCAAATTGTTTGGCTTTGCCAAAAATGTGTATGAATCTTATGTGTACAAAAAGGCTAGCAATATAGCATACAATTTATTATGCTTTATATTGATGATATTCTTTTTATTGAGAATGAGAGAGAAATGTTAGAGTGTACTAAAGCATGGTTATCTATATAATTCTCTATAAAGGATTTGGGAACAACATTCTACGTATTAGAAAAATATATCTATAAAGATAGATCGGGGAGGATACTAGGGTTTCCCAAATATTGTACATTGATAAGATACTAAAAAGGTTTAGTATGGAAGAATCCAAGAGGGGATTCCTCTTAATTAGACATAATCTTTGTCTCTCCAAGTTTATTACCCATACAACTGACAATAGAGATATAGAATCTCTCACATACCTTATGCATCCACCATTGGGAGCATAGTGTATGCCATTCAATGTATAAAATCGAATGCAGCACATGCTCTTAATGTTTACAAGCCATTTCTAATCCAACCCTAGTGAATGTCACTAGATGACCATTAAAACATTCTTTAAGTACTTGAGAAAGACTAAGGACTTGTTTTAGAATATAGTAATGGAGAATTGAAACTCAAGAGGTTTTCAAATTCTAGTTTCCAATCAGATGTAGATAATCTAAAATCCACTTTTGGATTTATATTTTACCTCAATGGTAGCATGGTGTGCTGGAAGAGTTCTAAATAAGACACCATCGCTAAGAAAACTACTAAGGTGAAATAATGTGGTTTTGGAAACCATAATAGAAGATATTTATATAGAAACTTTATCTAAGAGTTGGATGCAGTGCCGAGTGTGCATAAGCCTATGGTTGTCTATGGAAGACAACTTAGGACTTGAGCCAAGATCTCATCAGTAATCTAAACACAGCAAAAGCATTATTATTTGATATATGATATCAACTTATAAAGGCGACAACTGAGAGGAAATAGTTACTTCATAAAAGAATATAACAGAACTACTATTTAAACCCCTAAATGCAAATAGTTTTTGACAAATATGTTGAGAAAATAGACCTTGAGATTATGGGCAATTAGGTTTAAGGCAAGTGAAAAATTATTGGAATAGTGCCCCATAAGCTAATTAGATTAGCATGTATATTATTTCACTTAGGATACAATCATGATTGAGTGATATTCTGTAAATGGACATATTCTCTTATGCTTATATTTACTTTACTAGCATTTGGTTGAAGCCCTTAGATCACATAAGACTACATACTAGGTCACGTATTGGGTGGTGATCATGAAATATGTCTTACACAGCCATGATCTTAAATTTTTCTAGTCATATGATGTTATGAGATAAGGTATCTAAGATCTGAATAAACGTTCACTAACAATGCATAAATCCAAAGTTGGATGTTGCTCCATTCCATGAGCAATCCCAGATGAGATATGGGTGCTCGTTAGAGAACAAGACACTGAAGGCCTTCTTGGAGAATCTACTAGATAGCCAAAGTGGCAAGTTAGTAGTGGCAAGTTCTCCAGCTTACGCTAGTGCATATAATTAGTTTTTTTACCTGAAGATCTATAGTGACCTTATGTTTAGGTCATCATATTTTTACTTTTCCTTAACTACCTAAAAGGTCTATAGGATGGAGATTAGGTATGAGTTACATAGATATAAAGGTTTGTGAGATCCAAGATGGAATTCAACTCTTCACTATTATGAAGGAAGAGTGTATCTCCTATGCATTCTAGAATGATTGATTCTAAGGAGTCCCTACACAAAGTAGTATGACAATTTAGAAAAGGAGTTTTCCAATGATGAGGTCATAACCTAAAATTGAACATTCAGAATACAAACATAATGTTGAGGCTATTAAGAAGCCAACAAATATCTTGCCCAAGGCCTCGTTAAGGAGATAGGAGACGGAATGACCTTATTTGTATGGTACGTGTAAAGCTAGAATGGTTTTTCAAAAGCTTTCATTTCAAATAACTAGTTGGGCTCTATGGGCTTGAGGTTGGACATCAACCATAGAAATTGGTAACTCTTCAATTAATGAAAATTAATTGAATTGAGTTGATCAGTTTAAAAGTATTTAAATTAAATGGAATATTTGATATTCTAAAATCACAAAAGGTTGTGAGCCCATGTCCAATGAATGGTAAAACCTAATAGGTGATACATAAAAGCTAATTACATACGCTAGGCGATAAAAGGGGAATTTTCTAAGAATTAGAAAAGTTCCCACATGATCAATTTGGAGGTTGACCAATTGACTCAAATGTTGTGGTCATTTTTGGCTTGATCAATTTAATTGTTAAATTGATCAAACTAATTTAAAGAGTTAAATTAAGACCAATAACTAGGGAGTTAATTATTTGGTGCCAAATGTCCATCAATTGCTCAAGTTAACTTAAGGGGCTAAGTTGACAATTACCAGTTTAAAGAGTAAAGCTAAATGACTTAAAGAGTTAAGTCAAGATGATTAATTAACTTAAAGGAGTTTAATTTAATTAAAAATGGAGAATTGTAGGGAAAATTGAAATGAAATATTTATTTAGTCTGGCATTGAATTATTTGGATGACATTTCAATAGATAAAATGAAAATTTCAAATGAAATTCAAATGCACACATAATTCACATACACGCCAACTTGCAAGGCATATGAGTGGTCCTCCCTTTGAGAAAGGTGTGATGCCACCATGGCATCACACCATCCTTCGTCTATATATAGATATAGAGATGGGTGTCTAACTGCATATTTTGAGATGTGAGACATCACATTCTATGTGAATTACATTCTCTCAAACTTTCCTTCCAATTTTCAAATGTTGCCTCATATGTCGAAACTTCACTTCTCTTTCTATCGTACCTCCAAATCGAGCTTTCATCCTTACATATTCTTCTATCTATTCTCCAGCTAATATTAAGAAGAGTTGGTGTTGCACTGGTTTGTGGATAATAACATTGAAGCAAGATAATAGGATTGCTTAGCCTTTTGGAGATCCAGATTCTAGTAGTAACCTTAGAGCAACCATTGGAGGTATTTTTGAGTTTTGATTGAGCTACGTTTTGGACTAAAGATACATCAAGAAGTTGGTTATCATTTGGGGCTATTTTCACTTAAATATAAGTTCATTTGCTTGTCAAAAGTTGATTGGATTCCACTTATGTTAAAATACAGATTTAAGGAGTTGAGATTTTTTTCCACCTTTATTTGATTTTCTAAAAATCAAGATATTCTTCTAACCTACTCTGAATTAGTGGAATGTTTAGAACCTTAGTGACATACGTAGCCTAGATATTTTTAGGTTTTAAAATTTTGATTATTGGATCGTAGTATTGCATGTTCCTTCAACTTTTATCAATTAATTAATTATTTATGAGATGAGCATTTAATTAGATGAATTGAATGTTAATTCTTATTTATTGTTCATTTAAATGTTGAGTGGATGATAAATGTATAGGGATGGACATAAGCTTTTAAATTGATTTTATTTGTTTGAAGTTGATTGAAAAGGATTATATTAAATTGGAGCCTGCATGCCTCTTGATTTTCTATCTTGTAAATGTTATGCAAGTAGAACTCTAAGGGTGACGATTTCTTTTCTCTTGTAAATTTTACAAGGAGGTAAAAAGGCCAATAGGATCAAAGAGGCCTGAAGACCCATGAATGTATATGATACATTTATGAAATAGATAGGATTTAATTGACCCATTTAAAGTAAACTAAGTAGTGCACTGATAGGTTTAAGTGCATTACTTGGTTAAGACTTATGATCATCCCACACTAGAAGTTGCTTGGTGCATTTAATTATTTATGCTTTTTTTATCTTATGGATGCATGTGATGTATTATTAGGATATAGAAAACCTAAATAAGATAAGTTCAAATTGTTGTGATCTTTCAAAGTAAGAAAAGCCCTCAACTTAGAGGAATATAAGTTTTTCAAAATATTAAGTCAATTTGGATATAAATTAAAAGGAGTTTTAATTAATCTAGGTTTTTTACCAATAGCTTGTGATATGAGATGTTACAACACTTACATGTTGGCTCACAAGTCGTGGGATACATTTTTGGAGGAAAGCTATGTTCACTTACTTAGCATAGGATGCACTTTAATATAAAACTCACTATGGCATTAACTCATGAGTCATGGAATGACATAGTGGAGTTTATAATTAAAGACTAATTGGTAAGTTTGACTTAAAACCTAGTAGTGTAGATGTAGCACGAGTTATGAATGTACATGAAGATTAAGGCAAAATACATCAAGAGTTGCATAGAGATGCAATTAGCAAAAGTTGCTTACAATACGATTGTTTGTGGATGTCTCACGAGTTGTGTGCCCATGAATGATACATTTATACCTTCTTTCTTACTAAAAAATGAGAATTAATGAATTTCATTAGGATGTGAAAAATTTGATAAAATAGTGAGAGACAAACATGCTTGAAAGTCCACAAATATATTTTCTAATATCAAAATTTAATCATATACTCATATTCTCTATTTTGTCTTTATAGATTTGTGAAATCTCAATCAAATCACTAAGAATCCACTAAACATAATTTTGGAAACCAATAAACTTACTAGGCCAAACTTCCACAATTAGCTTACAAATCTTAAGATAATTCTTGACTCTAAAAAGATGACATATGTCTTTACTCAAAGTCTACCAAACAACATTGATGATGAGGCACATGAAACATTCGCAAAATGGGTAGAAGATGATATTCAAACTCATTGCCTTATGATAGCTTCCATATCTATAGAGCTCCCAAAATCTTAGGAATGCATGAAAACCACTTCAAAGTACATATGCATTTACAAACGTTGTATGCTGTGTAAACTAGACATGAGCACTATTCTTTGTCTAAGGAGCTCTTTAGGATTAGAATGGTTGAAAGTGCAAGTATCCATGACCATAGCCTTAAGATGATTGTTCTCATTGAGAAGCTTGCTTAATTGGACATGGTCACGGGCAATGATCTTTATGTGGATTTGATCGTCCAATTTTTACCAAGTTCATTTGACCAATTTGTTATGAACTTCAACATGTCAAAACAACAGGTAACGATTAATGAATTTTTCAATATATTGGTGACCATTGAGGCGACAATGAAAATGAATAAACTATTAATGCTTGCACTCTTTCCAAGTCCAAGGGCCGTAAGGGTGCTATGATAGAGGTAAGAGAAAGAAATGTTCATCCTCGAATAGGAAGCAACTATTAAAACCTTTGGAGGAGTTAAGAAAAAAAAGAGGATAAACTTAGATGCTACTTGTTTCTACTGTGGCAAAAAAATGCCATTAGAAGTAAAATTGCAAGGAAAACCTTGCAACCATTGGGAATGGTATGTACTTTATTGAAGTGCACTTAATGATAAATTCTTCCCCATAGGCATTTGATACCACATGTGGTTCTCACCTTTGTAAATTGTTATAGGGGATGAAATGAAGAAAGAGTCAAAGTAATGGGGATTTGATCTTGCACCTTGTTAATGGAGCAAAAGTTGCAACCAAAGTTAAAGATGTGATGAAGCTAAACTTAGAGGACTCTTTACTTGTGTTGGATCCTTTTTATTATGTATCAAACCTTGCTAGGAACATTATTTCAGTTCCTATTTTAGATAGTGAAGGATATGACTTTTCAATATCAAATGAGAAATTAAAGGCAATAATGAATGATTCTTTAGTTACAAATGGTACACTCAATACAATATACATTTTGGATTCTCAACCATCACTTATGCACATTTAACAAAGTAAAATAAAATTAGAAAATCAAGAAGATGCCATTTTGTAGAATGCAAGACTTAGACTTAGATAATGAAGGTAAATTTTCTGGATCTAAGTCCTTATTATAAGAATGTTTAGATCTTTAGAGTGGCATAGCTAAGTTATATCTAGCTTTTTATGGTTTTATATTATGAATCATTAATGTACTCTTGCTTTCATTGCCAGTACCTGGCCGAGTTGAGGTGCTGGGTGTAAGCTTATTGCACAACCTAGTAGGCTGGCTAGGCAGTGGTTGGCCAAGCAACCTTGGGATGGTCTAGGGGTTTGTTTTGTGTATTTTTGTGCTCCTAACTTCTTTAATTCATGCAATTTAGATGCACAAAAATTGGGCAAGTGTTTCAAAATAATGTTTGACATTTTTGCTAGCTTTTAAAGTTGAGTTTTAAGTTATCTTAAATCCCATGCAAAAATGAGATGCATATAGTGTTATGCTTATTTTTGCTTGTTAATTAATTATTTATGAGATAAGTATTTAATTGGATGGATTGATTGCCAATTTTTATTTATTGTTCATTTAAATTGTTAAATGGATAAAGGATGAGCATGAGCCTTTAAATTGATTTTATTTGTTTCAAAGTTATTTCAAAATTGTATTAAATGGGGGCATGTACGTCACTTGATTTTCACCTTGTAAATGTTATAAAGGTAAAACTCTGGGGGTGAGAATTTCTTCTCTTATGAAAATTGTAAGATGATAAGGAGGCCAAGAAATTAAAGAGCCTTGAAGAACCATGAATGCATGGGATATATTTATGTAATAGATATGGTTTAATCAACCTACTAAAAATCAAATAAGTAGTTCACCTATGGCTCTAAGTGCACTACTTGGTTAAGGTTCATGGCCATCCCACCCTAGGAGCATCTTGGCATATTTACTTATTTATAATTTTATTTATCCTATTAATGAATGAGATGTAAGGTTAGGATAACAAAACTTAAATAAGAGAAGATAAAATTAAGGAGACCTTTCAAAGCAAGAAAAATCCTTCAACTTAAAAGAATATAAGTTTTAGAAAATATTAAGTTAAGTTGGATGCAAATTAAAAAGAGTTTTAATTAATCCAGCACTTTTACTAATGGGAGGTGACATGAGATACTGCCCTAATTTAGTGTTGGGACACAAGTTGAGAGACACCCATTAGAGGAAAGTTATCTTCACTTCTTTGGCATATGACACTTTAATTTAAAACTCACTATGGCATTGTCTCATGAGTCATGGAATATCATAGTAGAGTTTATAATTAAGGATTGATTGGTTGGTACAACTTAAGACCTAGTAGTGTAGATGCTACATGAGTTGTAAGTCTACATGAAAGGTGAGGCAAAACACATCATAGGTTGTATAAAGATGTAATTAGCAATTGTTGCTTACCTTAGGATTGTTTGTGGATGCCTTATAGTTATAGGTCCACAATTGATGCCTTTTGTACCTTGATTCTCATTGCAAAAAGCGATTTCCTGAATTTCATTGGGGGTGAGAAATTTGATAAAATATTAGGAGAACAACATGTTTGAAAGTCCACAAACATGTGTATCTTATAAAGTAAAAGTACAAAACTTTTGAAAAGTTTAAAGAGTATTGGAATGAAGTAGTAAAGCAAAAAAGACTTAATATTAAAACTCTTCGATCAGATCAATAAGTGCAATACTTAAGTGCTGTGTTTTTAGGTTATCTAAAAGAGAATAGGATTTTCTACCAATGTACTCCACCCAACACACCTGAACATAATGGAGTAGCTAAAAGGAGAAATCACACTTTGGTTGACATGGTGCATTCCATGATGAGCTTCACCAATGTGCCCATCACCTTTTGGGAAAACTGCCTTAAAATCAACAGGGATGATACTTAACCTAGTGCCTTCAAAAGTAGGTATCAAAGGCAATGCATGAAATGTGGTTACTCTCTTACTCTTATCTAAGAGTTTGGGGGTCTCCCGCATACGTCAAGAGACTAGGGGGAGACAACTTGGATGCGAGATTTGTAAGTAGGACTATGTTTGGAATCCACAATGTAAAGCCACAAATAGGTAAAATATAACCAAACCATTCCACTCCAAGGATCTTATTCATGCTCAAAATAATAATTTAGTTGCAGAAATTCAACTTCGAAGATCAACACAAAGGTAAGAGGAAGATCACTCCAATGAACTCTTTAATAGATGATCTACGTGCTGCAGAAGATGCCAATGGTTGGTCCCCTTACACAACTCCAAAAATTGTCAAAATTGACAGGTAACTCCACCATAAATCCAGGTATATGCTGCCAAAAGTTTGATCCAATCAAAAGTTCCCAGGTTCTCCAAATCAGCCACTGAAACTACTTGACAACAATAGTTCACCAACGAACTCTTAGTCTCCCAAATGTTGGACCTCCAATGATAAAGTCTACACACCTTAGCAAGCAATAGATAAACCTTAATTGAGCTAGAACAAGTGAGGAGGAAGGTGATAGAAGGTCTTTTGTAGGTGAGAGGGTGAGGAGAGAATTTAGTGGAATTTTCAACATATGAGTATCACATTTTTGGAAGGAAATGAAGAATGCTCCTAATTACTATCTCATGGCTAGCCAAGTGGCCTTATATAGAGGAGAGATAATGCAAGTTGGCATCACACCTCCCACGCTTAGCTGGCCAACCTGCTGACTTGCATGTGAATTTGAATTTCACATACATTTGCATTTAATTAACATTTACATTTCATCATATGAAATGATATGCAAATTAACTCTAATTCAAATTCAAATGAACTCTTTCATTTGATTTCCTTGCAAAATCAAATCCTTATTTTTATTTAAATTAACTCTTAATTTAATTAATTTGACTTAACTCCTTATATAAATTAACTTAACTTTTTAAATTAATTAGTTTTAACTCCTTAAGTTAATGAAGTATGAATAGCTACCTCTTGCACTAACTTTTAGTTGTCCACAAATGTAAATGTTTGTATGGATCAACTCCAAAGGACTTATGGTTCACTCCATTTGTCCTACAAAAGGAGCTTTGATAATTTTTTCTTTTAAACAAGATTCACAATTAGGAAGATCCTCTATGCCATTAACATTTAGTGCTTTGAGAGCTTCTAACTTATTCATCATATTCTTGGAAATATGTCTAAGTCATATATGCCACAAGATGATATCTACTTGGTTATCTATTTTTCCTGTACTTTGTTGAATGTACATTAGTGATAGTTGAATCCAAAATGTATAATCTATTGTTTAGAGTACCATTAGCAACTAAACAACCATTTTTTATTGCCATCAATTTCTCATTTGATTTTGAAAATTCAAATTCTTTGCTATCTCAAATGGGAATTAAAATAATGTTCTTAAGAAGATGTGGTATATAATAACATAGATCCAATACAAGGAAGGGGTCCCTAAGTATAACTTCAAAATGCCTTCAACTTCATTAGCAGTCTTTGCTCCATTGCCAAGACAAGATCAAATCCCTATCATTTAGACTTCGTCTTCTTTCCATACCTTATAACGAATTACAAAGGTGAGAACCACACAAGATATCAAATACCCATAAGGAAGAATTTGTCATTAAATGCACTTCAATAAAGTATATACCTTTCCCAAGTATTGCTAGGTATTCTTTGCAATTTCTCTTCCAATGGCCTTCCTCACCACAATAGAAACAAGTTACATCGACTTTATCTTCTTTCTTTTTCTTAACTCAACCTAAGAGTTTCAATGGTTGCTTTACCTTCAAAGAAGAACTCTTTTTCCTCATACCTCCCTTTGTAGCACCCCTAGAGCCCTTATACTTAAAGGAGAAAATAAGCATTAAAGGTATATCTTTCTTCATAGTCATGCCAACGATCACTAACATATTAACCAACTTGTTAATCATAGCCTCTCGCTTTGTCATGTTGAAGTTCATAACAAATCGATCGAAAGAGCTAGGTAATGATTGGAGGACCACATCCACATATAGCGTATTGTCCATGACCACATCTAATTGAGCAAGTTTCTCAATGATACCCATAATCCTAAGGCCATGGTCATGGACACTTGAACCCTTAATTATTCTTATCATAAATAGCTCCTTAGATAATGAGAAACGCTCATGTCATTTTTTCATGCCGTACAACTCTTGTAAGTGCATATGCATCTCACTAACAGTTTCCATGTGCTCGTGATATTTTTGGAGCCCATTAAACATAGAAGCCATCATAAGGCACGGGATTTGAATATCATCTTCTACTCATTTTGTGAACATTTCATGTGCCTCATCATTAGCATTATCACCAATGGTGTCCGGCAAACTCTGAGTAAGTACATAGGTTCTCTTTTCAATGTTAAGAATTTTCTTGAGGTTTCTAAGCCATTCGCAGAAGTTTGGCATGATAAGCTTATTAGTTTTCAAAATCATATTGAGTGGATTCTTAGCCATTTGATTTGAGATTTTAAAAATCTATAAATACAAAAAGGATAATATGAGCATGTGATTGAATTTTGATATTGAAAACATGTTTATGGACTTTCAAGCATGTTTTTTTCCTACTATTTTATCAAATTCCTCACCCTCATAAGGAATTTGGGAAAAATTATTTCCTAGTGAGAATCAAGGCCCAAAAGAATTGCAGCGAACTCACGAATTGTGAGACATCCACAAACAATCATAAGGTAAGCAACTTTTGCAAATTGTATCTGTATAAAACCCTTGATATGTTTTGCCTCACTCTTCACATAGACCCACAACTCGCGTGACATTTACACTACTAGGTGTTCGAGTCAAACCCACCAATTAGTCTTTAATTAGAAACAACATTATTTTGTTCCACGACTTATGAGATATTGCCATAGGAAGTTTCAAATAAAAATACATACACGCCAAGCAAGTGAGCATAGCCTTTCTCCATAAACATAACCTACAACCCATGAGACATCACACAAATATGGTAGCATCTGATCATGTTGCAAACTATTGGTAGAAGGTATAGATTAATTAAAAATTTTTTTAATTTGAATTCACATTGACTTAATACTTTGAAAGCACTTAGACTCCTTTAAGTTGAAGGTTTTTCATACTTTGAAAGATCTCATCAATTTTATCTTCTTTTATTTAGATTTTTCCTATATTTTAGCCATGCATCTCATACATCCATAGTATAAAGAAAGTATAAATAAATAAATGTGCCTAGCATGCTCCTAGGGTGGGAGGACCATGAGCCTTAAGTAAGTGGTGCACTACTAAGTTAATTTTAAGTGAGTTGATTAAATCTAGTTACTACATAAATGTATCCCATACATTTATGGGTCATCATGCCTCTTTGATTCCCTTGGCCTTCTTTGTCTCCTTTCAACATTTAAAAGAGAAACGTTATCCTCACTTCTAC
Source organism: Jacaranda copaia (assembly GCA_014898725.1). Lineage (NCBI taxonomy): Eukaryota > Viridiplantae > Streptophyta > Magnoliopsida > Lamiales > Bignoniaceae > Jacaranda > Jacaranda copaia. The sequence continues at coordinate 15,825 of JACGDI010000673.1, forward strand.
TGTTCTACTCTTATAACATTGACAAGATAAAATAACAAGAGGCATGCAAGCCCTTATCTAATACAGCCCTTTTCAACAATTTAAAAGAAATAAAACTGGTCTAAAGGCTTATGTTCATATCTATACATTCATCATCCCTCTAATAGTTAAATGAACAGTAATTAAGAATTGACATTTAATTCATCAAATTAAATGCTTACCTCATAAACAATTAATTAACCAGCAAAAATATGCGTAACTCCTTATGCATCTTATTTTTGCACTTAATTGAAGGTTAACTTTAAGAAGACTTTAAAAGCAAGAAAAATTGTCGAACATAATTTTTGAGATACTCACACAACTTTTTGAAGGTTTGTGTGGCACTAGGATCCAAATATTTTCAAACAAATTGAATAAACTAGCCCACACAACTCCAAAAGGATCTATACATACATAGGATTTATATTTAGAAGAGGAAAATACCTGGGCGAAAACAGAAAATTGAAGAGCAACAAAACTCTCTTCAACCGTCAAACAGGCCCTTCACCAGTGCAGTAGAATCAGCACCAATTTTTCCTAAGATGAACTCGTCCGTTTGGGCTGAAATTTTAATTAGAACTCCTCAACCATTTGATGATTCTACAGTCCAAAATTCAGGTCAATTAGAACTCCAGAGGTACTCCAAGCGAAGGCAAAAACTAGCTGCTGGAAACAGCTCTAGTCAAGAGCAAAAAGCAACCAAATTAGATTGCCTCTATTGCAAACGTCTACACACCAAATCAATGGCCTATTCCATAAAGAAATGCTGGAATATCTGCATAGAATGAGGGGGATAAAGGTTACGAATATTGTGGTCGAAGGAGGAGTGAGACGGAAAGATGGATGGGAGGCTAACAACTTAAAATCCTACTACACAATATTGTTGGGAAAAAATCACACAAAATGTGCTCACCTCACATGCCTCTAGCCAACCACTCTTCCATATCTATATATAGGAGTGGTCACACACATCCCACAAGGAGATGATGCCAAGTGTCCCTTGCTTAGGTGGCCACTAACTATGTGATTAGTGAATTTAATTGAAACACAAATTTCTTCTAATGAAATGTCTTACAATTAAATTCTAATTCTTATTAAATGAAGTCTTCATTTAGTAATTCACCCAAAAATTATCCCCCCAACTTAATTAAATTAAATATTTTAATTTAATTAATAATCATTTGACTTAACTCTTAAGTCAAAGTGCTTAACATTTTAAACTAGTCAAAATTAACTCAACTGTTAAATTAATTTTGACCAATTAATAGTCATATGACACTAATTAATTAACCTTTAATTAATTAATCTTAATTTAAATATTAAATTAATTTGACCAATTTAACAATTAAATTGATCCAGTCAAAATGACTACAATTTTGTCTCCTCTAAAATCAGTCATGAATTTTCTAACTCTTAGAAAATTCACCGTCCTTCAATAGACCATGTTATTGGCTTTTGTGTGTGACCCATTAGGTTTTACCATTCATTGGACATGGGCTTACAACTCCTTGTGTCTTTTGGAATATCAAATATTCACTTTAGTTTAAACTCCTTTAAACTAAGCGACTAAATTCAATTAATCTCATTAATTAAAGAGTACCCATTCTCCATGGTCAATGTCCAACCTCAAGGCTATGGAGCCCAACTAATTGGCCTAAATGAATGCTTTTGAAGAACCATTCTAGTATTACGCGTACCATGCAAATACAGTCCTTCCATTTGCTATTTTTTGAAAGAGGCCTAGGGCAAATATTTGCTGGCTCCCTAATCGCATCAATACTATGTTTCTATTCTTAATGTTCAATTCCCTTTGTGACCTCATCTCTAGAAATGCCTTCCCAAATTTTCACATCACCTTGTACAAGAATTTATTGGAATCAATCATTATAAAACATATAGAGATGCACTTGCCCTTTACAAAAATGAGTAGCCAGATTCCATCTTGGATCTCACAAACTTCCATGCCAAGTAGTTCATACACAATCTCCACCCAAAAGGCTCATTAGGTGGTCAAGGAAGAGTTAAAGCATAAGAACCAGACACAAGGTTACCATGGACCCACAGGTCAGACGACTAATAATACGCACTAGCGTAAGTAGGAGAACTAACCATTACCAACTTGCTACTATGGTTATCTAGTGGATTCTCCCATGGTTCTTCAATACCTTGTTCTCTAACAAGCACCCATAAATCATACAGTTTCTCATGGAACATAGCAATCTCCAACTCTTGGATTTATGCATTATTAGTGTAAGTCTATCTTGATATTTGATGCTCTGTTTCATAAGATCCTATGATTTGGAAGATTTAAGATCACAATTATGTGAGACTTATTCCATGATCACCACCCAATATGTGGTCAAGTCCCATAGTTTTGTGTGATCTAGGGGCTTTATCTAAATGCTAGTAAAGTAAATAAAGAGCATAAGATAACGATAGTCATACAAAGAATATCATTCAATCAAAATTGTACCATGAGTGAAATAGTTTACAAGGCCAATCTCATTGGCTTGCAGGGTATTATTCCAGCACTTTTGTGCATTATAATTAAATGGAATAATGATGACTAGTAGGCCAAAAATTAGTAGCACCAAAACTTGTGTATGGGGAGCTTAGCAGTAGGTAGCCAGCTAATCGCTTATCTAGGTGTGTAGCAAGCATGCTGTGACCACATCGATTGTGCACTTACAACTACGTTGCCAACCAAGTGCCACTGGCACAATTTTGTGCCCAATCTTATTTTAGCCACATCTAATCAATTGGACACCTCTAAATCATATTCCACACATATTTTAACAAATTTCCAAATTCTAAACACTTCAAAAACTAGAAATTAAAGTACTTAATCATGCTTCAAAAAGCAAGTAAAAGTGAGATTCAACAATCTCCAATTAAGTCAATTGGATCAAAAAATGATCAAAACACCTTAAAGCTAAATAAAATATGCTATTTAAATCATCATCTGATGCTAAATCTAAAAGTATGAGTAAGCCAAGGATCTAAAATGTAAAACCATAGAAAGGCTAACTATTACTTATCTACTCCACTCCAAAGGATCTAATAATGCATTTAATAAGGATTTAAATCCATAAAATTTACCTTGAATGCTAAATCCAAAGGTAGGAGGAAAAAGACTCCAATGAACTCTTCAAATGAGTAATCACACACAGCAGAACGTTACCAATGGTTGACTGCATTCCACAACTCCAAAATTGCTCAACATTTATGAAGCGCACCTTAACACAAAAAGGAAGATGATGTAAAAATTTCATGCCAATCAAAACTTCCAAAGACCTTCAAATCTACAACAAAAATTACTAGAATGTAATGGTTCAACAAGGGGCACCTAGTCCCCTAAGTGTTGGACATCTAATGTAATAATCCACACACCTAATGAGAGCTCTAATCAGCCTCAAATCTACTAGATAATGAGAGGATAAAGATGTGGGAGTGGTGGTTATGAGGAAATTGGAGAGAGAGAGAGAGAGAGAGAGAGAGAGAGAGAGAGTTTGGAGAGTGTGAAACTTCAACACATGAAAAATCACACTTTTTGGAAGGAAAATGGGAATCTTAGTGGAATAGCCATCTAATGGCTAGCCATCTTCTATTTATAGAGCGAATAGTGTGATGCAAGTTGGCATCACACCTCCCATGGTTAGTTGGCTACTTGCCAACCAACTTTGCATGTGAGTTTCACATGCACTTGCTTTTAATTTGCATCTTCATTTCATCTTATGAAATGTAATGCAAATTGACTCTAATTAAATTCAAATGAACTTTTACATTTGAAATTCCCTCCAAATTCCAAATTCCAAATTCTCATTTTAATTAAATTAACTCTTTAATTTAATTAATTAAATTAATTTAACTTCTTAATTCAACTAAATTCACTTTTTAAGTTAACTTGACTAATGAATTGTCACATAGCACCAAATAAATTAACTACTTAATTTAATTGGTCTAATTTAACTCTTTAAATTATTTTGCATAATTTAACAATTAAATTAATCAAGACGAGCTGACCAGAGAATTAGTCAATCGAATTCTTCTCCAAAACCTTAAAACCTAAACCCTGCCAAGTAGAACTTTCTTTAGGCTTTTATGTATAACCTATTAGGTTCATTCATTCATTAGACATGGGTTCACAACTCATTATGATATTTTGAATATTGAAACATTCATATTAGTTTAAATTCCTTTAAGCTAATAACTCTTTCCACGAATCTTCATTAGTCAAAGATTACCCAATCTCAATAGTCGATGCTAGCAACAAGTCCATGGAGCCTAACTAAGTGGATGAAATGAATATGTCCTAATGAACCATTCTAACTCTATTCTTACCATGCAAATACGGTCGTTCTATCTCCTATCTCCTAAAAGAGGCCAAGGTAAGATATTTGTTGACTCCTTAATAGCCTCGATAACTATGTTTCTAATCCCAATGTTTAATTTTCCTTTATGGCCTCATTTTTGGAAAACGTCTTTTCCAAATTATCATACTACCTTACATAAGGATTTTTTGGAATTGATCATTATAGAATTCTTAGGAAAGGCACTTATCTTTCATAACAACGAGGAGACAAATCCCATCTTAGGTCTTACAAACATCCATGTTTAAATAGCTCATACTCAATTTCAACTTGGACAACCTGTTACGTAGTTGATGAAGAGTCAAAGTATGAGGACCTAAACACATGGTTACCATGGATCTTCAAGTCAAAGGACTAATTATATGCACTAGTATAAGCTGCAGAGCTTGCTACTACTAACTTGCTACTCTAGCCTTCTAGTGAATTCTTCAGGTGAGTTGTTAGTGAACTTGTTCTCTAACAAACACCCATTAACATGTACCCATGTCTAACATGGATTACTCATGAGATCAAGTAATATCCAAATCCTCAGATTTATGCATCTACCACAACAAAAATTGATTTCAATGATCATTGTCATTAGTTGCTAAAAGTAATAAACTGGTTGCTAAAACTTATGGTGACCAAAATAACAAAGGTCGCAGGTGGTCACAATAGAATAGCTACTAAAGGTGCTAAATGATGAGTTATTAACTTGGATGTTAAAATACATGTTAAGCAAACATCTAATAATGGTTAGTAAAGATGGAAAAATCAGCGATACATTTTTTACTCACTAATGTAAAAGTTTGTGGTTACTATAACATTGATATAGTTGTTGAAGGGATACATTTTTTACTCACTAATGTAAAAGTTTGTGGTTACTATAACATTGATATAGTTGTTGAAGGTAAGCATACAATGACCACATCTTTTGGTTGGTAAAAGTTGATTCCTTAGCAACCAAATCATTGGTTGCAATGATTTAAATAGTTGCAATAGTTGGGTTATTTAATATGTTTTAGCAACCACATTGCGATAACAAACATAATTGCTAAAGAATATGTTTTAACGACAAAATAATTAGTTGCAATAATTTTAATATTGCCGCAAAACTTAGTACCTTTTTTTTGATTTAGTGACTAAAAGTGTAGCTACTAGTTGCTAATATATTACTTATTGGAAACTAAATGCCAATTAGAGAAATAGTTTCAATTAGTTGCAATTGTGTATATTTTAGCAACCAAATAGCTACTGCAAAAATAGTTTGAAATGATTGCTAATATGTACTTTAAAGCCAATAAATAATTGCCAAACAATTTGAGTTGGAATAGATTCAGGATATATTATAAAACAACATAGAATTACAAGTGAAGAGTACTTGTGCTAAGTAGAAATAATGAAGTACTTATTTCTCTTACATTATTTTCGAAATAAAGAAAAATTGCTAACTAATCTCCCTTAGAAGAAAATAAGAAAAACAATTAAAAAGTAAAGAGAAGAGATTAGATTACATCATATTTCAACCCTCTTCAAGCAATTGTAAGAGACTCCCTAGAGACCAAGAGAAAATCTCCATTTCTGCAAACAAGCACTGCATAGAAGCAAACAAAATCAAAGCTTTGAGGCACACAATAGGCAAACCAAGCAAATTGCACCATGACAAAGCAACCAAATCCTAAAATTTCCAAGCCCATGGCACAATCAAGTTCCAACTTTTTTCAAATTCAAAATTGAATTCTCATCAGATTACCAAATTGCTACAAACTTTTTAGAAGCCAACACAACCAACAACTGCAAAATGGGAAAAAGATCAATCACCAAAATCCACTAGAATTTGAAGTAATCTCCTATGCATCAACATTAATATTTCTTGAATTAACATCAAAGGGGTCCCAACAACCAAACCAATTCAATAGTAGAATCCATCCCATCTATGTAGTAGCTAAATCTGCAGATGCAACAAAATTCCAAATAAGGAGTTCAATAGCCTAGCTTCAGAAAATACAGAATAGAAGCAACATGGTAATGGAAAGATAATTCTGGACTAATGTAATTGTTTGACAAAAAAAAAAAACTATAGTAATTGATTCTTTTCAATATTAATGACCTTCAATCACAAAAGAATTAATTAGTTGCCAAATACACTCAACAAAAGATCAATCAAGTTCATCAATATTATTTGAGCATTTGAACTGCTAACATAAAGCCAAACTACAGGACTACTCAAAATTTCAATACCAAACAATCAATTCTAAGGTAGCAAGCCTTAGGCTACTATAGATGAAATTTCACATAGAAAAGATATACATGTGGTATATGTGTATATATACAGAATAATAGATCTAAGGAAAATTTATGAAACTAAAATATCTAACAACATTCAATCTAACCCGATGATGGATAGCCATTCCAACACCAAAATGAATGTAGAAACAAATCAACTTTGAGAATAATACAAATAACAAGATTTATATTAGCCTCATTAAACAAAGGCCACATAAAAACTTAAGGTTACTACTCAAAATAGATAATTGATTGCAATACTAATATAATGAGAATATAAATGATAAAGAAAGTAATACCTTCGGGCAAGATTTAGTCTCCCATGCCATAGCTAAAATTGCCTGAACATATATTCTCAAATTTAGTACCATCAAAAAAAGTGCCACAACATATACAATATTTATTGAGAATATAGAATATTCTGACCTGAGCACCTCTAGCTTTAAGAATATGAGTGACCCCTACTTTCTTAGCACAATAAAGAACCTCCCACAACAATCAATGGTAGGTGAGTGCATGAAAATAAAAATTATGTTACATCAAGATGACATTAGCTACATTTTAAATGTTGTTGTCTGGAGTTGAAGGAGTTGCAAGTGCAATAGTTTTACATCTAATAAAATAGGTAGGTTGATTTGCATAAAAAAAATGTCAATAGTTTTTACTATTATTCTTTTAATTTGAAATAAATATAAAATGAAGAAAATCAATAATTCCTATATTCTTAGAAATCTACAAACACTTACAAGAGTTGTATGACGTACAAACAAGACATGAAAGGTTTGCTTTGTTTAAAGAGCTCTTTAAATCAAATATGTGAGAATTTTCTAGTGTCAATGATCACGGGCTCAAGATGATTGAACTCATCAACAAGCATAGACAACTTGATGTGGTTATAGATAATGACTTTTATGCGGATTTGATCTACCAATCATTACCTTCATCATTTGACCAATTCATTATGAACTTCAATATGTCTAAGCAAGAAGTTACAATCAACAAATTGGTGAACATGTCTATGATCACCGAGGCGGTGATGAAAAAGGAAAATCCTTTTATGCTTATTTCTTCCTCTAAGTTAAAAAGTCCTAGGGGCCTAAGAAAGTGAGGTAAGAGAATGAAGAGATTTTCCTCCAAAGGAAAGCAACTGAAGAAAAGTTTGAAGAGAGCTAAGAAAAATGCTAAAACTGAAGCAAGTTGTTTCCATTGCAGCGAAAAAAAGCATAGGAAAAGAAATTGGAAAGCTTATCTTGTAGCCCTTAAGAATGGTATGTACTTCTTTGAGGTGCATTTGACAACTAATTCTTCTTCATGGGTATTTGATCTTGCTTGTGGTTTTCACCATTGTAATTTGTTGTAGGGGATGTAAAGAAAAAAAAGTCTTCGTGAAGCAGATATGATTCTTTGACTAATAAATAGAGCAAGAGTTGCCACTATGGTTCAAGGTATTATTAAGTTAGACTTGGGGAATGCTATCATTATAGTTAATCCACCTTATTACATACCCTGCCTTGTTAAGAAATTATTTCAATTCCAATTCTTGAAAATTAAGGATTTAATTTTTGTATATCGAATAGGAAGCTAGAGGCAATAAAATATAGTTCTTTAATTACTCAAGGTATATTAATTAATAGATTATAAATACTTGATTTCCATCCTTCACTAATGCACATTCACTGAAGTAAGAGGGAATTAGATAACCAAGAAGATGCTATTCTATGGCATGTAAGACTTGGGCATATTTTTAAACATAGGATGAATAAGTTAGAAGCTTTTAAAGCACTAAATGTTAGTCGCATTGAGAACCTTCCTACTTGTGAATCTTGTTTAAAGAGAAAAATGACCAAGGCCCCTTTTATAGGACAAATAGAGTATTACACAAATCCCTTGAATTTGATTCATATGGATATTTGTGGTCCACTAAGAGTTAGTGGAAAAGAAGGCTATTCTCACTTTATTATCTTCACTAATGGCTATAGTCAGTACAGACATATGTGTTTTATCAAGTACAAGTCCAAAGAGTATAAGAATAGTGTAGAAAAGGAAAAAGGATTTAATATTAAAGCTCTTCGATCGAATCAAGGGGAAGAATACATAAGTACTGAATTCTTAAATTATCTAAAGGAGAATGAGATTCTCTCTCAATGGACTCCACCTGGCACACCTCAACATAATGGAGTAACCAAGAGGAAAAATCATACCTTGTTAGACATGGTGCATTTTTTTAAATATGCTTAAATATTTTTGAGGATATACCTTAGAAATGATGATAAAGTTACTAAATGTAGTACCTTCAAAGTAGATTTCAAAAACACCATATGAGATATGGTTTGGCAAAACACCCTCTTACAACTTGGCATTACAGTATCCGCTCTCTCTATATAGATATAGAGGTGAAGTGGGTGGCACATGCATCTTGCAAGTGAAGAATTAAATTCTTTTACATTTTTCCTCTATTTTTCAAGGTGTTCACTAATGTGTTGAAACTCAACTTCCTCTTCTTCTCCAACCCCTAAAATTGGCCACTACTTCTCATATCTCACCTCAATATCCAACTAATTGTGAGAAATGATTGGAAATTGCTTTGGTATGTAGATCATTTTGATATAGGCAGAACAAATGGTTTGCTAAGGTCTTGTTTGTTTACACTCTCAATACATTTTGCAACTACCAAAATTTAAACAAATAAACAACATACATTCCCTAACCATACTCTCAACATACAAAATTCATTCTCCAAAATATTTTTACTATTTATACTCTAATATATTCCTCAATAATAACTACTTGTCATAGATTGTCCCATTCATGTTATATATATACACATACTATCACTCATTCAATCTATATGTGCATATATATGAATATTTTTAAAATACCTATTTCACCCGACCAACACAACCAAAAAATTATTGATGTGACATCTTGTTCTCTCTCAAAACACAAATAAATAAATAATTTTCTTCCAATTCATTATCTATCTACTACCTAAAACATAAATAAACAACTATCCCATTCCCCAACCATACTTTCCAAAATCCACTCTCCCAAAAAATTTTGTGAGAATACCCCAATTCACATCGAAACAATGCTTAAGCTTTTAGAGATCCATATGCGAAATCAACAACTTGGCGATTATATTCCACGAGATCCAAAATGAGTTTTCATCTGAAATTTTCATAGTAGATCCATCAAGGAGTTGAGAAGCTTATGGAATGTTTTTAGAATTTTTGGAGAAGCTTGACTTGTGCCAAAGTTGCATTGCTTCGGCTATACCGTTACTTGGCAGATTCTAGATTGAAAAAGAGTTTTTTATTTTCTCCTTGGAATTAAGCTAATCAAGGTATTCTTCCAACTAAATTTGAATCATGATCATGTTTAGATCCTTGTTAGCTTGAGCAGCCTAGATAAATTTAGCTTTTAAAGTTTTAATTATTAGATCATGTTGCTACTCTAGCCTTTAGTTTGGGTTGGCTTCGATCTTGCACCTTGAAACTGTATATCCTAAGAACTTGCCTTTAAGCGTCCCAAAGACACATTTCATCGAATTAACTTACAAATTGATTCTCTTTAAGATGTTGAAGCTTTCTCCAAGATCACAAAGGTGGTTCCTTTACTGATAACGTTTGACCAGCAAATTATCAACGTAAGCTTTCATGTTCCACTCAATCATGTCCTTGAACATGTGATTAACTAACCTTTTTAATGTAGTATCTGCATTCTAAGGTCTGAATGGCATCACATTGTATTAGTAAATCCTATGCGCAGTTATAAAGCTCATCTTTCTCTAGGTCTTCTAAGGCTAAAAAGATCTAGTTATACCCCTAATAAGCATAAAAAAACTTAATATCTTGCACTCCATCATGGAGTCTATTGGTGTGCTTATATATGGCAGCAAGGATGGATTCTTTAGGTAGGTTTTGTTTAGGCCAGTAAAGTTGATACACATTCTTCCCTTCCTATTGAGCTTAGGCAGTAGTACCATGTTGGCTAGCTATTCCTAGTATTAGACTAATCAAATATATTTTGCTTGTAGGAGTTTGTTCACTTTCTCCTTGATTACTCAATTATGTTCTGCTCCAAAGTTCCTTCTCTTCTACTACACAAGTTGCACACTCAAATCTACTTTAAGGTGGTGCATAATAATATCAAAAGAGATCGCTTGTAAGTCCATCACACTCCATGCTAACACATCTTATTTGTTCCTCATGAAACGTACCTTTTCAAAGTTCAAATCTATGAGGGCTCCAATCTTGGTTGTTCTTAAAGGGTCATCAAGGTAGATGCCCATGTCCTTGAGTTTTTTATGTGCTCCAAACTCTAATTCATTAGCCTTTCTTTTTTTGCTTTGGGACTCGAAGGGCATGAGATTTTCTACATTAGCATCATCTTTTGTTAATAGTGAAGAAGATATGTCTTGATGGCTTTCACTTTCCTTCTCTCTCGAGGGTTCACTTTGGTGCTAGAAATTTGTGCCATGGATTTCGTCTACATTCGCAGCATTCCTACTTTGTTCTTCAAGTTTCTCACAGATGGCACAAAAATGATATTGCATGGAAATGGAGTGAGATCATTTTCGGTATATAGCATAATGCTGATTCATTTCTTATAAAATGTGTGCAAAGAGATTTCTATTTCTCAAAAGTTCGTGAAAGTCCATGGGTCTTTTGCAAATGATCTTTTTCTTCCCTCTCAAGTTATTTTAGGGACATAGTTTTTATCTTGATGGGTTTAGGCTGATTGGGTTTTTTTGCATTTCTATATGGGCTTTAAATTGTTTTTGGACTTTCAAACCTTTTTACCGAATTAATTTAATTAGTTGATCCATCTTTTATTACTTAATTTATCAAATATCTTATAATCAAAAAATTATCTACATCATATATATGTCAGTAATTGGCTAAAAAATTGTCCAATTATAAAGTCTAAGAATTTGAATTTGGAAGAAATGGGTTCGATATGCAGGAGTTTGAATTTTGCTGGCCTCATAGGGTCATCTTTCCTCATATTTCTATTTGAAACATTATTTGGCAATTCCATATGTTCGATACAAAATAAAATGTAGTCCAAGAAGGAGACATTTGGCCTACATATTTTCCCATTTCGGAGACATTGCTTCTGTACAGTCTATTGTCCAAAAATCTTTCATTTCACCTGACACCACACACCTAGCTAGCTCATTTCATCTCATTCTCCTTATTTGCTCCCACTCAAAATCATCAATTCAAATACAGTTGTCCTAAAGCGAATTAGCTGGCCGGTAAATATCTGGTCTTGATCATAAGTCTAAGAGAAGAAACTTTAGAAGATTGTGGAATATTTATTTTTCTTTTTCTTTTTGTAATTCTTTTATAAGTTGATCAACGTCATAATATGTCCAAAACTAGCTCAATTTAAGGGAAAACGTTTTGAATAATTTTTCATGAATTCTAAGGCATAAAGTTGAAACAGAAGGTACCATAATTAGAAAAGTAGACTTTTAAAAGATTGAAATGGATGTCAATATGGTACCAAATTTAATTCAACGTGAATTATTATTGAGCTTTTATGACATAATGTCTTCTTTTCTTTTTTTTTTTTCCCTCCTTCCCGCATTTGGGATATGAACTAGCATGTTCCTCTAAGCAATGCACCTCAAATTCTTTTCATTTGCTTTTGCAAAAAATAATTTGTTATTAGTTGTAATGGATTTGTCCAAAGTTAAAAGTTTGAATGCAATAGTATTGATAATTAGGGACTTGAGGTTTATTGGAAGTTGGAGTCATGTGATAAGAAAGGCCATAGGTTTAATTATGTGTGTGTGTGTGTGTGTGTGTGTAAAGGAAGCTTTGTTTCAACACAGAGGGCTGTGTTTAAAGGACTTCTTTTTATTAGGTCTCACCACATTTAGTATGATTCCCTTGCCTTTGGGACACTCAAAGTAAGAAAATAAAGACTCCCTTAATATTATTTTCTTTCCCTGCCTTGGATTCTAAATAAAGTACTCCAAGGCATGTGAATTGGGCTCTTTGTGTGCCAAGTCTGAGCCCATTCTCAGCACCTTTAATTCAAATGAGGAAGTAATTAGGTTAATTCGACCTTAATGCTGAAATTATATTTCGATTTTAAGTTTACATTTGAAGTTCCAAAACTTTACTGAATAGGTTATTCTTTTTACACAACGAAAGGAACAAATAGATATGTGAATGTGTCTCTACACGTGTTGCATTAACACAAAATGACTTAAATCGCAATAAAACTGTAAATCTAGCTAAATCAACATGTGTTTGGGAGCATGTTATTATGGATTAAATTCGATGAGATTATGGAATTTGTAACACTAATTTTCCACGATGTTATTTCTAACATTAATTTTTCTCTCTTCACACTAAAATTAAACTAGTGATATTCTCGCAAATATAATTAACTCATTTAACTAGTGAAAGAATTATACAAACTTTGATCCGATGGATACTGATAATCATATAAATACAGAGCAGTAATGTAAAATATTATAGTACTGTTTCATTCAGTTTTTTGGGGTTAAATATAGCGAACACCCAAGAATGTTAAGCTAGTATTGCAGAAATAAGAAGCATTCTATGCGCTATATCCAATATATAACAACTCAAAAATATAATTAATATATTTATGCAAACATCATTAACAATAAAAAAGAATTAAACCTAAAGTTATATTCCGAACTAGATATACATATACATATATCTGTCTTTATTATTTACTTCGTTTTAATTAAAATTAACTTATCAAGAATTCCAAATATATTTCATTATCCACAAAGCTTATATCTTACTTGCTCATCCAAAAAATTGAAGTGCGTACATACTTGAACTCTCTGTCATCGTTTTTGTGGGATCTTACTTTCTTAAAACTTTCCATTAAACTTTCTTAAATCTTACTTG
>JACGDI010000673.1:29415-71503 GCA_014898725.1 Jacaranda copaia
AAAAATTTTGTGCTTTTTTTTTCCCTATCCAAGAAACCCAATGGAATTGGATACTATTGCGACACTTAAAACAAACAGAAAAACACACCAGAGAGAGAGAGAGAGAGAGTTGAGATGCATAGATAAGTGAACTTGAACTTACTTGGTAATTGGTATGATTTATATATATGGGGCTGCCGTTCTCCACATATATGTTATCTGTAAATTATGTTTTCAGCTGTTGGGGCCGATTGATTATACAAATCGGACGACATCTTGACCAGATCTCCATGTTAGGAGCTACCAAAGGATGAATCCAAAGGGATAGCATGATCCAAAATGAGCATACGAAATCATGAAAATATCTCAATTATGTAATTTATGTTAATAAATTTGAAGCTGTGAAATAGAGGTGGGATCAATGCGATCCCTTTGGACGCCTCCTTTAGCGGCTGCGAATGCTGGGCCAGCAGCAGCAGCAGCTGCTGCTTACGCCTCCTCCACATTCTTTGTGTGTGTGTGTGTGTGTGTGGAAGAGACAGAAGAAAGTGGCTTAAGACTTTGTCAATATAAAAGAGACTGCTCTAACCAAATTAAGGACTAAGTTTTCACATAGGAAAAGTATTTCTTTATTATTTGTTTTTCTATTGTCCTTTTTTATGAGAATGAACAGTGTTATTTGTACTGTATTAATCATTACTACATTTCCGTTTCTGTTTTGGAATAAAAATTAGTAGTTATATATATATATATTGGTGCACAAGTTCTAAATTACTATTATAGCTATATAACACAAAAGAAAAGTATATATTATTATTTTTAAAAATAATAATGTAAATTGAATTATGTAAAATTTTAACTTTCTTAACTTTCATTTAATACGTTTATAACTCAAATTAAAATATGGGTACCAAGACAAATAGAGAAGGTTTTACTAGTCGAGGGTCAGCAATTCCTTCTTCGAAATTCCCAAACAGTTGGATGGAAATATTATTATTATAAATTATTAAGGTAAATGATTGTTTTACTTAAGCTAATTTGTTTTAATGATGGTAATATAGTCTTTCGATTGTTTTACTATAATTATAAATCATTTATGTTCTTCTCCCCACAATCGAAAGCCACACCAAACTTTTCTTTAAATGCTTATTTCACAAGAAATATTAATTATAGTCTTTCTGCATGTGTGTGTGGGTTGCGGATACCATTAATTTAGTTTCAAATGTTGTAGTTTTCTTGATGATGTTATAATATCATTGACCCTGAAATACATACAATATATGGGAGATCTAAAAGGGATACGACCTGTTGTTGTAGGGCATTTATCAATCCCCCTTTTTACGGTCAAAGATACACGAAATAATGTGGCTATATCTTGTTTCCATGTGATGATTTGGCCGGCACTATTGCTTTAATCAGCGTATTAAATTTATTCAATATAGCTTAGCTCATGAAAAGAGAGAAAAAATTATTATTCTTTATGGCAAAAATGGTATGAGAAAAATAGATTAAATGATGAAGCATATAAATTATTTATGTCCTATTTCAAATAAGTTTTTGTTATTGAGAAAAAAAGTTCAAGATTATATTGTCTCCATACTGGTCACTTTCTTTTTGTTTATATATAGGTAAAGCATTAGAACTAGAAAAAAGAATTTCTTCATATTTTCCAAGTGAAAATCTTCACTCGAAGCATTACTTTAATCAAGCTACCTCAAAAAGAGATAAGCACAAAATAAAAAGTGAAGGAAAAAAGGGTAAACATAATCATGCTTAATTGGTTATATGACTACCTTCCAGAGTCAAAATATGTATTTAATTTGAGTGTAGAAAATTTAATCAAGTGTAAAAAACATTAACATACCCATACTCAAGCTCAACTAATATTTTTTATACTCATACTTAAACCTAAGCTAGTTAAAAAATAATAAAATGGGTACGAATTAGGTCTATACCCAAAAGTTACTATGTAGCTTATATTTAGAAATTGCCCATAATTATCCAAATATCTAAATTTAACAAATTAACCTAAATTATATATACCAAAATTAAATGTGTACAATGAATCTTAGATACTCAGTGTGTTTTTAAATTTTCAATATATATAAATTTAAAGAACTACTAGTTTTTATGTAATAATATATTTATTCAACTACTTGCATAGATTTCATCAGCTTATTATCTAAAACCGCACTTTTTAAAAAATTAAAAAATTTCAAATATGAAGAAATTATTATTGTAATATTACTTTAATGCGCATGAGCCTGGGTAATTTGATCAAACTTAATTCATCTCAGCTTCCCCCAAATCACATCACCTTTATCAATACTTCATTTTTTCTTTAAGTTCCAAACGAATGCGCACCCCCGGCCCCCCGTGTGTCTCTATCTTAGCTTTCGTAGAAGCAATTATCACGAATAAAAAATCCAGCCGTTGAACATCCAGCTTCTTGATTTTTCTCTGTTTGTTTTAAAAGAGAATAAATGATATAATTAAGAAAAAAATAGAGAGAAAAAAATATATAATATGGGAGGGCGAATAGAGGAAAAAAACATTTACTACACAAAAAAATTAAACATATAGATTAACTAAATTAATATATATACTAAAATAAACAAATTGATTTACTATATAAATTTAATTAATTAAATTTATAGCAACAATCTCTCAAACTTTGTATGTATCTCTTGTTTGAATATATCGTGCAACCATTTCGTATATAAATTTAATTAATTAATTAATTAAAAACCACATTTTAAATTTATCATTATGTCATATTTTATTTAAATATGTTTTAATTAACTCAAAAGGTAGGATGGTTCTTCATGAAAAAAAAATAAAAAATAAAAAATTAAACTGTGTCAAGATCCAATTCCGGAAATTGGATCCAACAAGGTAGACATAATGAGTTTGGATATAGCATGGTCGGATAGTATATAGGATTTATTATTCCAAAATTTTAGAGCGTGGGCTTAATAGAGTTTATAGGCTACTACCAGCCCCTAAAATGGAGAATGTAACGGGGAAGGCGGGATGAGCTTGTCCGTGTGCAAAAGTGCTGACATGGTGCGACACAAGACCATTACAAAGTGTTCGGACTCGATGGACACTAAAAAATGTGGGTAGATTGTGGCATAGTGTGGGTCGAGTTATGCACAAGTATCGGGCATTAACTAGATGATGCGTGGAGCTACGTGAAGCTAGGTGCATGCTAGCACAACACTTAAATGGACAAAGGCAAAATGACCCGATAGCATGTGAGAACTGATGCAGGCATGCACAGGAAAATTATGGGACTTGGTGCAGCAGAACGAAACAACATGTGCATAAGCAAAGGCTGACATGCATAATGAGGACGAGCGTGTGCAGCAACAGGCTGGCATAACTAAGGTGCTAGTGCATATGATGTTGGAATAGTGTCCTACAAGCCAGTTAAATTGGTGTGTAAACTATTTCACTCATGATATAATCTTAATTAAATAATATTCAATAAATGGCCGTCTTCATCTTACACTAATATTTACTTCACTAGCATTTGGATGAAGTCCTTAGATCACTCATGACTACGGGATTGGGTTCGATGACCATAGAATAAGTCTTATATGGTCATGATCTTAAATCTTTTAAGTTATAGGATTTTTTGAGATAGGACATCTAAGATCCGGATAGACTTGTACTAACAATGCATAAATCCAAGAGTTGGATATTGATCCATTTCATGAGCAACCGTATGAGATACGGGTGAATATTGGTGGGTGCTTGTTAAAGAACAAGGCATGGAAGAACCACCTAGAGAATCCACTACATAGTCGTAGTGATAGTCGGTAGTAGCAAGTTCTCCTGCTTATGTTAGTGCGTATTATTAGTCCTCTAACTTGAGGATCCATGGCAACCTTGTGTCTGATCCTCATGCTTGAACTCTTCCTTGGTCTCTTAGCAGGTTGTTCGACTTGAGATTGGATATGAGCTAATTGGCATAGAGATTTGTGAGATTTAAGATGGGATCCAACTCCTTGTCTTTGTGAAGGGCGAATGCATCTCCTATGTATTCTATAATGATCAATTCTAAGAAATTTTTGTGTAACGTGGAGTGACAATTTGGGAAAGGAGTTTTTCAAAGACGAGGTCACACAAAGGAATCGAGCATTGAGAATAGAGATATAGTATTAAGGTTATTTAGGAACTGACAAAAGCATTTATTTCAACTAATTATTTGCGCTCCACGGGCTTGAGGTTGGGCAGTGACCATGAAGATAGAGTATTGTTCAATTAATGAGATTAATTGAATCAAGTTGATTTGTTTAAAAGTGTTTTAAACTAAAAATGAATATAAAATATTCAAAAGTCACAAGGTTTGTGAGCCATGTCCAATGAATGGTAAAATCTATTAAGTCACACTTAAATTCCAATTAGCTTCCTAATTGATGGAAGATTTTTCAAAGTGTTAGAATATTCTCTCTTAGTGGACCAATTTTAAGGTGATCATTTTGAGGATCAATTTTAGCTTGATTAATTTAAGTGTTAAATTAATCAATTAATTTAAAGAGTTAAATTAGACCACTAATTAAAGAGTTAATTATTTGGTGCGAAATAATTATCAATAGGTCAAGTTAACTGAAAAAAATTAAATTAAGAAAACTAAGCTTAAAAGTTAAGCTTGTTTGACTTAAGAGTTAACTCATAGGATAATTAATTAAATTAAATAATTTAATTTAATTAATTAGAAGAATAAATTTTGGAGAAAAAATTCAAATAAAGAGTTTATTTGAGTTGGTAGTTTAATTAATTTGAAATAATATTTTAAATCAAATTGAAAGGCACATGAAATTCAAATAAAATTTAAATTTGCATTTGCCAACTAAGCAAGCAAGTTGGCCACCCACCTTGAGGAAGGTGTGATGCCAACTTGGCCTCACACTATCCTCCCTCAATATATAGATATAGAGGAGGCATATATTTAGCACTTGTATTTTGGTGTGAATATTAAATCTTTCACATTTCCCTCCAAAAACTCTTTCCAGGCATTGCCTCATGTGTTGAAACTTTGCTCTCTATTCTTCTCCTATCTCAAAATTAGCCTCCACCATAGCTTTTCTCCTCTCTTTCTATAGCTAAAAGTGAGAAGAAATTGGAAATTCAATTGGTGTGTGGATCATTACAATAGAGGCAAAATGTTTAGTTTGCTTGCCTTTGGAGATCCATTTTGCAGAGCAGCGGTTTTGGTGAATATTTTCTAAGAGATCTAGAAAGTGTTTTGCTCCAAAATTTTTTCAATGTCTTCACAAAGGTGTTGAGAAGATACAACAATTTTTTCATGATTGTTGGAGGAGTTTAGACTAGGCTAAAATCACACTCTTGCTGATGCGCTGGTTTCTGACAGATTCTGATTTCTCTTTAGAAATTAGCAATTCAAGGTAACACTCTATCTAAATCTGAATTCCAGGCATGAGTAGATCCTTATTTTCTTGTAAGCACTACTTTATTTGAGCTCTTGAAGTTTTATAATTGAATTCTAGTACCTCACTTGCCTTTACATGTTGGTCCTAACTGGCGAACAAGTTGGCACATACGATGGGTGGATGTTGAACATAGTTAGCTATAGGACTGTCTTAATTAAATTAGAAGCCTAAGGCAAAATAGAAAAATAAAGCCTTTAATCTAAAATGAAAAAATTAGCTTTCTAATATACACATCTTGTTAATAATTATTTCATATTTTATGGGAAAAAAACTTCTCTTATAAAATATTACTATCTATATTTTATTTTTAGCTTTTTTGAGATGCAAAATTAATAATTATACTCTCAAAATTAATTTCATCTGACATTCTTTTTCAATTGATGGGGCAACTAACCCATTCTATCTTTGTCAAACCTTTGTTGATTGATTTTATTAGTTTCAAAAACTTTTCTAAAAAAAGAAAAATAAACTTCAAAAACAAAACCTTAATTTATAGTAAAAGCGAGTTTATGCCAATATTATTTAGTGATTAGTATGGAGAAAGAATGAAAAAGATGAGGTTTTGACAAGTAAAATAATAAGAATTAAAAGGATAGAGGAGATGCAGGAGAATCAAAAGTAATACAATTTAAATTTATATTTTTAATTAATTATATTTAATTAATTTTTATTCTAAGTCTAACTAGTCATGCCTCTATATCAAAGGCCTTATATCTTTTTTAACGCCTAAATTATTTGAAATAGAAAATATAAATATATATGAGGTTTCTAAACTAAATACCTTATTTTTTTAAAGCCTAAATAATTAAAAAAAAAGAATAAGATTTATATTTTTATTTTTGAGGCCTAAAACATAGAATAAAATACATATAAACGCCTCCAAAATTTGGAGGCCTAATGTAGTTGCCTTTTTTAGCTAAAAGCAAAGCGACCTCTAGTTAGCTAATAGTTGGTAATCTTGGACAGTCAACAAAGGATGGATTTTGTAGGTAGTTGGTAGATGGTTATGAACATAGGCAAAGTTAGTAAGTGGTTAGTATGGCTTATTCATGGTAACCATTAGGACACTTGGAGTGTAGCATGTTTTTGAGTAATTACTCAATGTACGAGGTAGCTTGTTGACTTATTGTTTGCCACACATTGGCTTATAATTGGCTTGACTCCTAGTTACTAGGACATTAATGGTAGTTGACCTAGTAGTAAGGGATGTCCATTATATAGTTTTATAGTGTAGGCTATTATTTAGCTAAAGGACCTCATAAGTTTGACATATCTTATAGAGTTAGAAAAGGTGCAAACAGTGTGTGATAGCTTTGGTAAATCCAGTGTATTATATAATTTGATGAAATAATACAAATATAAAATTGGGTGCGGCTTGTAAATTATGTTGCCTTTACTTATGCATTAGATGCATGCTGCATGTGCGATTAATGCTTTATATGTGTTTATGAATGTTGTTGTGTGAGATTGGCATAGATATTTCACTTAAACTATGTCCAAGACACTTTGTCAAGGTGCCAAGTGGTAGGTTGTTAGACATTTGAAGGGTCTAAGATGTATAAAAAGCATTCTTTGAGGTGAAAAATTCGGGTTCAAAATCACCCATGTGTTAAATGGTATTAAAGCTCAATTTAAAATGTGCAAAACTCAAAAATTAGATGGAAGCAAAAACTTGATGCATCGTGGTCAAAGTACTACAAGAAATTCTTCAACTAATTACATGGTTCTAAAGGGAACGCTAGAAACTTAGTGGATGAAAGTTCATGTGGAACTGTTGGTTTGGAAGGTCTTCAAGCATTGGTCACATGTTGCTGATCTTCACAAACACTTGCGAAAGTAAGATTTAGCATTGAATGGCTTGAATATGTTGTTTTCAAGATAGATGGGTAAGGTACACTAATCTTCTAAATGTGTAAAGTGCATTATCTTCAATCATAACTTGAGACGCTAATTAGAACGATCAATAATAAGTGTGAATTGTAGTAACATGTTGGTTATCCATGGATATATTAGCGATTTCTAACTGTAATGATCCTACAATATGCAGATTGATATAGACGAAGCTATGTGTATGAAGGTGTTACAGCAAGCCATGGAAGTGCTTGGACAAAGTACTATGACATTAGGTTTTGAGACTGCATCATGCTTCAAAATCCAAGTGTGTAGGTTCTTTGCAACTTGGTCTTTAACAATAATGAGCATCAAAGTTGATGGCTTATTATCCTTGATGGGTTGGAGACAAGTTTAATGGGGTGTCAAAAGTAGTGGCAACCTTAATTGTAGATTTCAAAAGTTTTTGGTTAAACTGAGGGTTCAATTTTAGGGGCACATTGAGTAGAGTCCAATTGTTGGGTTGGATTCAAGGGTTAGGCAGATGTTAGACAAGAATGGGCTAATTTATATGTCTTTGCTATGGGTAAATTCAAGCAGAATTTGTCCCACTTGATTACTTTGACTTTAGATGCAAATATTGTTATGCCAAGTAATGTTTTCTTAACTTTGCTAAGTTACAATATTTTGCTGAACATGTTGCCGCATTATGTAATAAACAGGTGCTTGTTGCTAGAAGGCAAAGTTGTTGTTGAGACTTTGAAGTTAAGAAGGAAATTTGTGGGCATATGCATAAAAGGCAAGATTAGTGTATGACAGTAAATGTATCTTGATGTATGTGGAATAATTCATTACTTGGTGGATGGGGGCATTATATGATAGTAATATGGGATAATCCAGTAGGTCCAATAAGCCTAGCTTCAAATGAGACAGCCCTGAGGCCCAACATGATACGGTATAATCCAGTAGGCCCAACAGGCCCAGATTCAAAAAAGATAGCCTATGGAGCCCAAAGGCACATCTGTCTAGTCGACTTGTATCGACCCCATTTGGTAAGCCCCGTAGTCAACCCATATTGACTTGAGAGCCACTTCAGAAGTTTTAGCATCCAAATCCGATCGACATGAATCGACCTTCGAGTGAAAATTGGACAGGTCGAACCCCTCAGCATTAATGACAGGTGGTAGCTGATGTGACTGCTGTCAATGGATGTAATCCCTGCCAATAACTACAACAACCCCGCTAACAACTTTGGCAAGGATGTACTCCTACTGGCATGATCATTCCCATAGACGGCGCCAAATGATGCTGCAGAGAGTTGAAGGGTCAAGTACTCCAGTTGATTCAAGTGTTTTGGGCTTGAGATCTACAACCACGAACACACGTCAACTAGCTGAGAGGCCCTCAGCTATGGCACTCCGACACTCAAGTTAGTTTTTGATAAATCGGAGAATATAGAGAGAGTATGTAGTGAATAGTGTAAAATGGCATTACCTTGAGCATGGTTGTGCTTGTAGTATTTATAGCCTGTTGTGGGCATGATTTTACCCAAGTACCCTTACTAGGTGTACTTAGCTTTTTCCATGACAGGGGATTGGGAGTCATTATTTGCTCAGATCTCGATATTGTGCTAGGTAGCGTAATCTCCTATTTTCCCGGATAACCATGCCAGTAGGAGCACTTCCCTACCAGAGTTGTTAGCGGGGTTGTTGGAGTTGTTGGCCATGGTTACATCTGTTGGTAGCTGTCACAACAGCTGCCACGTGTCATCAATATTGAGGGGTTCGACCTGTCCAACTTGCACCCGGAGGTTGATTTATGTTGACCGAATTTAGATGCTAAAACTTCTAAAGTGGCCCTCAAGTCGATACGGGTCAACCACGGGGCTTACCAAATAGGATCGATACAGGTCAACCAGACAGATGTACCTTTGGGCTTCATAGGCTGTCTCTTCTAAATTTGGGCCTGTTGGGCCTACTGTATTATACTGTATCATGTTGGGCCTTATGGGCTGTCTCATTTGAAGTTGGGCCTATTGGGCCTACTGGATTATCCCATATCAGATAGTATGCTAGACATATCATCTATTTTGGTAACAAAATTTACTAGTTTGTGGGAGCCAATGGTTTTCATTAGACAAAATCAATGCTAAGTGTTTAATAACCCAGAAAACATTCACCAAATGTTTGGAGGACTTAGATGAAATTACAGTTTGGAAGTGATGTATCCAAATAAATATTGGACATGAAATCCATCGAAAAAAAAGGTAAAAAGGTTATAAATGTCCAAGTAGATAGGTCCTTGGTAAGTGATTTCTGATTACTTTAATTAGCTGAGGTAGTAGGAATATAGCAGTATGTGGGCTACTCTTTGTGTGCATAACATGGTGGACTGTATGGTTAGTTTAGAAAGAAATCAAATGTTTTATGGCTAAACACTGTTGGAATAGTGCTTTACAAGCTAATAGGATTAGCCTTGTGAAACAATCTTGATTAATTGATATTTCTTATATGGTTACCTTCATCTTGTGCTTCATTACACTTCACTTGCATTTGGATGAAACCCTTATATCACCTAAGACTATGAGACTTGGTTCAGTGACCATGGAATACATCATACATCGCTGTGAACTTAAATCTTCAAAGTCATAGGATCTTAAGAGATAGGGTATCTAAGAACTGAGTAGACTTATACTAATAATGCATAAATCAAAGAGTTAGATATGCTCTATTCCATAAGCAATTATATAAGATACAGGTGCATGTTAATGGGTGATTATTAAAGAACAAGGCACTAAAGACCCACCGAAAAATCCACTAGATAGCTATAATGGTAGGTTAGTAGTGGCTAATTCTTTCACTTATGCTAGTGCATATTATTAGTCATCTAACCTAAGGATCCATGGTAACCTTATGTCTTATCCTCAAGCTTTAACTTTTTTGTGACCACCTAACGATCTTTTGGATTGAGGTTGGGTATGAGCTACTTAGCATAAAGGTTTGTGAAATTCAGGAAAAAATTTGACTCTTCGCATCTGTGAAGAGCGGGTACATCTCTTATGCATTCTATATTGATCGATTCCCAAAAATTCTTTCGCAAAGTAGTGTGATAATTTGGAAAATAAGCTTTTCAAATATAAGGTCACATAAAGGGATTGAACATTGAGAATAGAGACATAGTATCAAGGCTATTCAGGAGCTGGTAAACATATTGCTCTTGGCCTCTTTCTGGAGATATGAGATAAAAGAATCATATCTATATAGTACGTGTAAAGTTATGTTGGTTCTCTAGAATATTCATTTCGGCTAATTAGTTGGGTTCCATGGGTTTGAGGTTGGACATCGACCATAGAAATTAGGTACTCTTCAATTAATGCAATTAATTGAAATAAGTCGATTAGGTTAAAAGGAGTTTTAAACTAAAATGAATATAAGATATTCAAAAGTTAAAAGGAGTTGTGAGCCCATGTCTAATGAATGGTAGAACCAATTGAATCACACACAAAATCTAGTTAGCTTTCTAATTTATGGAGGAATTTTTATAAGTGTTAGAATATCCTCTTTTATTGGACTGACTTTGAGGTGATTGATTTGATGATCAATTTTGCTTGATTAATTTAAGTGTTAAATTAATCAATTAATTTAAGAATTTAAATTAGAACAATAATTATAGAGCTATTTATTTAGTACTAATATGATCATCAATTGGTCAAGTTAACTTTAAGAGGTAAGTTAACGAATTAAGCTTAAAAGTTAACCTAGTTTGACTTAAGTCAAAGGACAATGAATTAAATTAAAGTGTTTAATTTAATTAATCGGAAGAATGAATTTTGGAGAAAAAATTCAAATGAGATTTGAAATTCTAGCTTGCCAACTTGGGAAGCAAATGGCCGCCCACCCTACTTGAGGAAGATGTGATGCCAAGTTGGCATCACACCATCCTCCTTCTATCTATAAATATAGAGGTGAGGGAATTTAGCAATTCACAACTTTTGTGAAGAATTAGGTTCTTTCACAATTTCCTCCAAAAATCCCTTACTAGCATTACATTTATGTGTTGAAAGCTTTACTTTCTTCTTCTTCTTCTTCCTTATCTAAAATTGGCCTCCACCATAGCTTATCTCCTTTCTTATTCCAACTTATATATTGGAGATTTTGGAAGATTCAATTGGTATGTGGATCATAACAATAGAGGCAAACTAGAGAGTTTGCTTGATTTGGAGATCTACTAGCATAGAGTCTAATTTGGCGAATTTCTCCAGAGAGTTCTAGAAGGCTTTTTGATCTAAATTTTTTACAATGAGTTCTTCAAGGCATTGAGAAGCTCTATGAAATGTTTTGGAATTTTTGTAAGAGTTTTGGTTGGGCAATTTTTGCACTCTTTCAATTGTGCTAGTAGCAAGCAGTTTCTAGAATTGTGAAGAGTTCACAAGTCTCTCCTTGGATTTTGCTTTTTAGCGTAATGCGCTCTTTAAATTTGAATCCCTAGCATGATTTGATCCTTGGTATGCATGTAAGCACTACTTATTTTATTTTTTTGAAGTTTTTATAATTGAATCTTAGTACCTTACATGTTTTTAAACACAACACAATTGTGCACTAAAGTAATGTGTGTTGCTGGAAAATAAGTGTAGGATTGATGTTTGCCAAGAGAAATGATGAAAAAATTGGTTTAGTTACTCAGTGCAATGATGTTAAAAGCTATGAGTTTAGTGAAGTCAAAAGGTGTGGGATAAACACTTGATAGATTTTGCCAACTGGTCAAATGTGAAGTGTCTTAAACAGCATTAAGCGTTTAGACCTATGTTAGCTAGAGCAGTAGAAACAGGTGGTAGGTAGTAGCACTTTGAACTTCGTGGCATACTAATGCCATTTGTTTTGACAAACTTGCAAGTAAATAGGTTTTAAAGTGGGGGCTATGTCTCCCTTTGTTTGACGAGGATGTCGGATTTTTCAAGTAGAGGTGGTTTGTTAGATCTTAAGATGGAAAACATAATAGGTAAGGCAAGATAGGCTTCATAGTGTACAAAAGTGATGGCATGGTGTGATGCCAGACCTTTATTGAGTGTTAGACTTGATAAAAGCTAAAGAATGTGGCCAGACTCTGCCATAATATAGGGTGAGTTATGCACAAGTGTCTGTCATTGGCTAGATGGTGTATAAGGCTATGCGGAGCTTGGTGCACACTTGTTTAGCACTTAGATGGGTATAGGCAGAATGACCTAACAATATGCAAAAACTGAGATAGCAATGTGTGGGCAATTAGTGAGACATGATGGTTGGAAGTAGCACACAATTGGCGGCCTTGGATGGTTAACAAGTGACAATTTCTGTGGGCAGTTGACAAACAGTTATGAACATGGGCAAAGTTAATGGGTAGTTAATCTGGCTTATTCATTGTAACCATTGGGACATGTGGCAACATAACATGTTCTCGAGTAGTTGCTCAAATACGTGGAAATTTGTTCACTTAGTGTTTACTACATGTTGGCTTATGATTGGATCAACTTCTAGCCATTAAGGTTGTCAATGGTAATTGGTGAAGTAGTAGGGGGAATCAACTACACATTTTTGTAGTGTAGGTTATTATTTAGCCAAAGAACCTCACAATTCTAACATGATCAGATAGAGAGAGAAAGAGTGCATACAATGTCTGATAGACTTGGCAAATCCTATGTATTTAATTATTGAAGGGAATAATACAAACATAAAGATCAACGTGGCTCGTAAACTATGTTGTCTTCACCTATGCATTAGATGCATGCTATATGTGCATGATTAGTTTTTGATAAAACTATGTTGTATTCACCTATGATAAAATTTAGGATTTCATTGATTTCATAATTTAATGTTTAAGTTTAGAGAGAGAACCATTGGTGTGCTTTTTTTTTAGCTTGAGCTACAAGACATGCTAAGTGTAATTAATAACATTATTACAATATCGTTTTGAGATGAAATTCTATTTTTTAAACTTTCAAGTGATCTCTAGACAAAATTCTATTTTTTAGTTTAATCTTATGTGTAATTTTATTTTATTATTTGATGATATCAAATAGTTTATAAGTTATTTTCACTTTCTCATTATCAAGACACCTTCTCTAATGAATAAATTCTCCATAATGATTACAAAATGTGATAATATATATCTTGTTGAGTTGGGTCTTAATTTTATATGTAACAATGAATTAAGACACTATCATCTATTAACCATAAATTTAGGTCATATCCTAGATATATTTTTAAGTGTTTGTTATAAGCTACATATTATATTATGACTTTTTTAACCTTGTATTTCTTCCATTGCTTTTACATACATAATGTATGGGGACTTTTTTTATTTTTCTAGTCTTCCTTAAAGAAGTCTTGAACCGTTCACTATATAT
This sequence comes from Jacaranda copaia, assembly GCA_014898725.1. Taxonomy (NCBI): domain Eukaryota; kingdom Viridiplantae; phylum Streptophyta; class Magnoliopsida; order Lamiales; family Bignoniaceae; genus Jacaranda; species Jacaranda copaia. Next base: position 43,066 of record JACGDI010000673.1, read on the forward strand.
GCCAATCATTAATTTGGATAAATTTATTTTTGAATTAATTACACTCGTACTTGGCTTTGTACTTTTAATTCTACACCAACTCAGTCGATCTAGTAGTGACCTAATAATTGTCAAATATTCTTTCTATTTTTGAACTCAACTCATGGGAAGCTCATAGCACTTCCTCCCTTCGATCTATTCTCCTTCCTTTCTAGTCAATTTTCCTCCTAAAGACAGTTGCTTGCTATTTTGATGGTGATTGGTAAAGCACTTCACTTTTCTTGTTGAATTAAGAAGGAGAACATTTTTTAAGTAAGAAAGATAAAGCATGTACCATCCCCCAATTGCTATGTATATTTTTCTTGACTTGATAGGTTCATTCAATTGAATTTACACCCAAAGGAGGACCACAAGCTCAAAGCTCAATGAAAGAAAATGTTTTGAATATTGAAAATAGGGTTAGCGATGAAAATAAGATCATGACTTCCATTTCTACATTCATATTCATAGCTCAGTAAGGATAAAGTTCCAAACCTAAGGCCCGTGAATCAGTCTCTATGCAACTAGGTACTAGTAGATATCTCTCTCAGACATAAGAGAGAAAAATAAGAAGATGAATTAGCTACAAATTTAGTCTCATCTCTAATCAATCAGGAATTACAAGAAGAAAAGGACATAAACAAAAGAATTTACTGAAACAATTCTCAATATGTGATGTGATGGACCAAGAGACGGCAAGTCTAACCTCTTTGGTTAGTTATAAAACCAAGGTGAGAACTTTAGAGAAGAGGAAAATTTATCCTAGATCTATTAGATCGAAGTGTAAGGCAAACTCAAAGAGAGTCAAACGTCTGTATCTAATTTTACTTGATTTTTTAGTATCATGAGCAAAATTGAAGTCACTATGACTTCACTTTGAAATTGTTGAACTCCAATTCTTGTCATTGCAACATAAATATCTTATAAACTTGTGTATATTGAAGTACAAATAAGTATGAGTTTGTCATTTTATTTGTAATTGGTAACTAAATTTTACATATAAATAATCAATAACATTAAAACCCTTCTCCCATCACACGCACCTAACCACGTAGAGAAAAGGGATTATGCTCAAATACACCTCCTTTGTGAAAAAAGGAAAGAGACACAGATACACCTCTATTGGAAAGTATAGAAAAACTTCATGTTTTGATACTAATCCTGTATTTAAAATTTTGATTTTACTAAAGAAAATATTAAAATAAAAATTTTCAATGTTCAAAATAGCGATACTTTGTGTTATAATTTATTTTAGATTTCCATTTTTCTTCTTTTTTTCTTTCAGTAAATTCCTTGATTCAAGTAGAACATAGATAGTAATAATCTGCTTTGCTAACAATGGAACTCACATTGAACTAATATGATAAAATTCTCATTATATAATGTCTAATACATTATTTTTTTAACAAAATTTTATTCTTTTCTACCAAAATATATATATATATATATATATATATCAAGAAAGGAGGTCCAATTCATATTAGTAGGGATTTATATATTTCTCAAAATATTTTATAAGATATTTGAAAATTTATAAAATACCAAAAGTGTTCGGTAAAACTTTTAAATGATCTAGTAAGATCTCATAAAAAATAAGATGTTATGATGTTATAACTTCATTTTGGGGGTGGTGGGGAAGAGAATTCTGAACTTTTATTAAAATCTCAACAAACTCCTTCAATTTTTTCCATATTAATTATAAAATTATTATTACTAATAATTATAAGTTCTAGCATAGTATTTTATCCAATTCAATAGTTTATCTTTTAAATGATATCCAATATTTTATAAGTTTCAAAACTATTTTATAAAATATAATATCTTGTATTTTCATAAAATTAGTCTTAGTCATTATGGATTCATGTGTTGCTCAATATGAGTGTTAATTAGCCTATTTTCTTAGTAGTAACTAGTGTTTTTTTAAAGTAGTTTTTTGAGTGTATTTGGCTTATATAATTATTTGCACTTCATGAGTTTAAAGATATTGATGAATGATGGAAATGTGTTCAAACGTCTTCCATACAAAACAACTTGTTTATTCGAAAAAATAGATTCTAACTAACTTATGGTCTGCCAAAAAAGCCGAAAAAAAAAACAAGGAAAAGACCAAAGAGTGATAACCAAAAATAAAAAAGTAGGAAAATCGAATAAAACATATGAGAATGAAGCTAAGTAATTTTGTTCTATAACTTAGAAATAGAATCGAGATATTAGTAAAAATCAATTTTGCTCTGTAACAGAAAATATAAAACAAGAAGCAAAAAAATGCCTACTTGAAGCTTGAATGCAATTAGAAAATGTTCCAATAAAGGCCTATATGTCTTGCAGTGTCTTTAAGACTTTAAAAGCTCAAAGGTTTATAACAAATAGCCTCCCAAAAAGAAGAATACTTCAAAATCAAAGGTAGTAGTCCAATTTATCATACCATAGAAATTAGCTAAACTAACTATAAATTTCTTCTATAGCAATCTTTGAATGGATTGAGTGTTTTATAATGATCGCAAGAATATATATTTTTCCTTGATTACTAAAATGATTTTAATGAGCCTTATTTATATCATGCCTTTCGTAAGAATGCAACTTTCTTGCAAAGAGAAATAACTCTTGGACTAAAGGAGGCGCATGTGAACTAAAGGTCAAACTTGAGTAGCTAAGGGTTACTCCTCATCATTACATGTATACTAAGAGAGAACTGTATTTTGAATCGATGCAATAAATCAAAATTATTTTAGAAATTAAATTAGCTATTTTAAAAAGTTTTGTGCAAAAAACTTGTATTTATTACACCCCACCTTGAATCTGACTAAACCACGCAATGGCATGCATAGGCTATGGATTATCTAAAGTTTGAAGTCGAAATTGGAGCAGGGAGAGTGGAATTGAACCTTCAATCACATAAAGAATTTAGGCTTGTTGTAGCATCTCTCGGCTAACAACCTCTAATACTTAAGTCAGAATATGCTAACGAGTATAATGAAGCCAAAAATAAGTTGGGAGAGTCGGGTAAAAAATGCATACCATTAACAATTCTACAGTACGTATTTCTAGTAGCTTGAAGTATAGATCACAGTTATTGATTCATCCCTATTGGGTCAAGCAGTCCCTATTATAGGTCTAGGGGTACTATTGTTCTTCTATAAAATGGTAACTAAAATGCCTTTTGGTTACTGAATTGCATCAAATACGGAGAAAATTAGTTGATGGTAGTATTAAATGTAAATGACATTAAGTGATAGTAGCATTCGATATGGAGGAGGATGGTTTGACATAAAATTCATATGTTAAATTTAGCTACACATGCCAGACAAGTAGGCATCGACCCTTACTGGACTATGTATTCCATCCTAAAGGGTGTAGTGATACCTTGGGTTTATCAGGATTAGTCAACTAAAGGATGGTAAACCTCAAAGTTCAGTTCTTGTTGGGGACATTACTGTCAAGCAACACCTCCAATTTTTAGGGGGGTCATTGACCTTAGGCTCGAACTGATGATGTTGCCCATTAATGGCTTCTCAATACCCCCTGAAGCATAGATCCCCAGCTTTGTAGTCAAATGGAGATGTCTAACAAAAACAAGTCAACTAGTAGATTATTAGAAAGTAGAAAAAAAGACACGATGAATTTAAAATACATTTTTAACTTGAATCTCAAACATCTAAGACGATCACTACCTTATATTAGATTCTGGTAAAACTTTTGACCTGTGTGCAATTGTTATAGTGCATCTCAATGCCTTGGATTTCGCAATGCATGTGCTATTGGCAACATGCACTAAATAATTAGTTGCTAGTTGAAAATATTACCGTTCCCACCCAATTTTATTCTCTATACATGGTAGTGAGTTCATTTTGATTTAATGCACTGAGATTGAAAGTTTCAGAGGTAAAGAGTTCTAGCGCCTTTTAAGCAATATTATTTGACTTTTTCTCCTTTTTAGGTTGTACCATCTCACTCCTTTTCTTCCTTTATTATATCTTATTTTTTTCTTTCTCCAATTTCTCTCTCTAAATTTCCATTTTCTATCCAAAAGTGTGATTCACTCATATGTTGAAATTTCACCCTCGTCAAGTCTTCTTCTTTTCCAATTCTCTCCATAACCACCACTCCATCTCCTTCTCCCATTGCTTTTCTAGTAGATTAGTGCTGGCCTTGGGTGTGTTTTCTATTTCATTGGAGGATCAACATTTTGGGTACTTGTGCTCTTAAAGATCTATTTTTTTTATGTTGATTTAAAAAACTTTTGGAAATCTGATTAGGCTTAACTTTTTACAACAACTTCCCTAGTGTAGTGAGGTGTTCCCTGTAAATTTTCAGCCAATTTGGAGTTGACTAAAGTGGTCATCCCTTGTGATATTTTGTTATGCGTAGATTGAATTGGTGAAGAGTTCGTTGGTGGCATCCTCTTTATAGCATTGGATTTTTGCATTTAGGGTATTTTTCCATATCTAAATCCTCATTCAATGTATGATTACATCCTTGTGAAGGAGTGGACAAGTCATACTTGGCCTTTTTTATGGTTTTATATTATAGATCCTTGGTCTACTCCTACCTTCAAGTAGTATCGAAGCCTAATTCATGCTTTAATTTGGATTTTGGTGGATTAATTCATGTGATGAATTGATCCTTATCTCCAAATACTTGACTCAATTCATGAATTTGAGTGTTTGGTTTGTCTTGTATGTGGCTCTTTTTGATAAATTGAGAAATGCTAATATGTGATTTAATTATTAATTCATGTGTTGGCATGATTTTGATTCATAGTTGATTATGTTAAATATTGATTTAGTATTGATTTATGTTATATGTTGATATAGCATGATTTATTTGGCTTCAAGATGTTTTGGTCAATTTTGGATCCAATTAGATTGGAAATAATTGGAGATTTTGAAGAATGTTAATTCTTACTTGTACTTGATTTTTGAAGCATGTTTGAGTACTTGAATTTTCACTTTCGAAAGGTGTTTTAAATATAAAAATTCATCTAATATGTGTCAATTAATGTTATGGATATGTCCATAAATATTTGGTGCAAAAATGTATGCCAAAATTGGCCTTAACTTTGACCAAATTGCCCATGGGCAATCTACCGTGCAGCCTACCGAGCACCTGGCCAAACAATAGGTGCACTGTGCATGCACTTATTGCATGATTGTGCAGGCTGGCTCAACAGCAATGTGCCAAGAGCATTTTGGAGAGTTTTGAGACTTGATTATGTGTTATTTTGTGCTCAAAATTAATTTAATTCATACTAATTAGATGCATAAATATTGTGCAAATTTTCAAAATTATGTTTAACATTTTTGAATGCTTTTAAGATCTTGTTCAAGTTAGTCTTCAATTTAGTGCAAAAATAAGATGCATAATTGTTGTGCTTATTTTTGCTAGTTAATTAGTTGTTTTTGAGATATGCATTTAATTTGTTGAATTGATTGTCAATTCTTATTTATTGTTCATTTAATTGTTGAATGGATGATGAATGTATAGGGATGATCATGAGCCTTTAATACGATTTTATTTATTTTAAGTTGTTGAAAAAGGTTTTATTAAATAGGGGCTTACAAGTCTCTTAATTTCCATCTTGTAAAAGTTATGTGAGTAAAATCACTATAAGTGAAAACTTCTTTTCTCTTGCAATTATTGCAAGGAGATAAGAAGGCCAAGGGAATTAAGGATGCATGAGACCCATGAAAGTATGGGATATATTTATGTAATAACTAGATTTAATCAACCTACTAAAAATCAACTGACTAATGCATCTATGGCTCTAAAGTGCACTAGTTGGTTAAGGCTCATGGCCATCCTACTATAAGAGCATACTGGGTACATTTACTTATGCTTTTTTATCCTATTGATATATTAGATATGTGGTTAGGATGTAGAAAATCTAAATAAAAGAAGATAAAATTGATGAGATATTTCTAAGAAAGAAAATCCCTCCACTTAGAGGAGTCTAAGTACTTTTCAAAATATTTAATCAAAATGGATATAAATTAAAAAGAGTTTTAATTAATCTATGCCTTCTACCAATAGTACGTGACATGAGAGCTACCACATTTACATGATGTCTCACGAGACAAAGGTCATGTTTATAGAGGAAAGCAATGCTCACATACTTAGCATATGATAAAACTTTGATTTGACATTTCCTATGCATTATCTCATGAGCAATGGAAAGACATAGTGTGGCTTCAAATCAAAGATTGATTGGTATGTCCAACTTAAACACCTAGTAGTGTAGATGTTGAATAGTTGTAGGTCTACATGAAGGGTGAGGTAAAACATATCAATGGTTGCCTAGAGATGCAATTAGCAAAAGTTGCTTACCTGAGGATGGTTTGTAGATGTCTCACAAGTCATGGGTCTACTACAAGTCTTTTAGGCCTTGATTTTCACTAGGAAATGTGATATCCCTAATTTCTTAATGGGGTGAGGAATTTGATAAAATAGTGAAAGAAAAACATGCTTGAAAGTCCATAAACATTTTTCAAAATTTATATTTAATCACATGTTTATATTCTTTTTTTTTTTTTTTTGCCTTAGTAGATTTTTTGAAATCTCAAATCAAAATAGCTAAGAATCCACTCCATGTGATTTTGGAAACTAATAAGCTTATCAAGCCTAACTTCTGTGATTAGCTTAGAAACCGCAAGATAATTCTTGATTCTAAAAAAGAGCTTATGTGCCTACTCAAAGTCCATTTAACACCACAAGTGATGATGCTAGTGATGAGTCATGGAAAATGTTCATGAAGTGGATAGATGATAATTTATAAACACAATGCCTTATGATGGCTTTTATGTCCAATGAGCTCCAAAAGTCTCATGAACACATAAAATCGGCTCATGAGATACATAAACACCCAAAAGGGTAGTATGGTGAGCAAATTAGAAATGAGCGCTTCTCATTGCGTAGGGAGCTCTTTTAGACTAGGATGATTAAAGACTCAAGTGCCCATGATCATGGCTTTAAGATGACTGATCTCATTGAGAAACTAGCTCAATTTGACATGGTTATAGATAGCTAGCTTTATGTGGATTTAACCCTATAATCATTACCTAACTCATTTGACCAATTTGCTATAAACTTGAACATATCAAAATAAGAGGTAACCATTGACGAGTAAGTTAATATGTTGGTAGCTGTTGAGGTGACTATGAATAAAAACAACATTTGATGTTTGCTTCTTCCTTTAAGTTTAATAAGGGCCCTCGGGGTATTAGAAAAAGTAGGTAAAAGGAAGAAAAGTTCTTCCTCAAAGAGAAAGCAACCATTTAAACCCTTGGGCGAAGTTAAGAAAAAGAAAGGGACTAATGTTGATGTGACTTGTTTCTCTTATGGTGAGAAAGGCCATTGCAAGAGAAATTGCAAGGAATACCTTGCAACCTTTGGGAAGGGTATGTGTTTTGTTAAAGTGCATTTAATGACAAATTTTTCCTTATGGGTATTTAATATTTTGTGTGGTTCTCACCTTTGTAATTTATTACAAGGGATGACAAGAAAAAAGAGTCTAAATGAATGAGATATGATTCTATGCCTAAGCAACGGAGCAAAAGTTACAACTAAAGTCGAAGGCATTATAAAGTTAGACTTAGGGAACTCCTTTCTTGTACTTGATCTATATTATTTTGTACCAAATCATGTCAAGAACATCATTTCAATTCCTATTTTAGATAGTAAAGAATTTGATTTTTGTACATCATTGGGACTTTAAAGGCAATAAAGAATGATTCTTTAGTTGGTCAATGGATATTAAACAATGGATCATACATTTTGGATTCTTAACCATTACTAATACAAATTCAACAAAATAAAAGAAAATTAGATAACCAAGAAGATGCCACGTTGTGGCATGCTAGACATGGACATATCTCCAAGAATAGGATAAACAAGTTAGAAGCTCTCAAAGTACTAAATGTTAGTGGCATAGAGGATCTACCTACTTGTGAATCTTGTTTAAAAGGAAAAATGGCCAAAGCTATTTTCGTAGGACAATTGGAGCAAACCACAAGTCTTTTGGATTTGATCCATGAGAACATTTATGGAATGCTAAGAGTTAGTGTGAGAGGTGGCTTTTCATACCTCATTACTTATACCGATGGCCATACTTGATTCAAACATGCATATCTTATAAAGTACAAGTCTAAAGCTTTTGAAAAGTTCAAAGAGCATAGAAATGATGTAGAAAAGTAACTAAGACTAAGTATTAATGCTCTTCAATCAAATTTAGAAGGGGAATGCTTGAGTACCAAATTCTTGGATTATCTAAAGGAGAATGATTCTCTCTCAATAGAGTCCACCAAGCACACCCTAACATAATAGAGTAGCTGAGAGGAGAAATTGTACTTTATCGAACATAGTACATTCCATTATGAGCTTCAACGATGTGCCAAAATCCTTTTGAGGATACACTTTACAAATGGTTCTAAGGCTACTAATGTAATACCCTCAAAGTTTGTGCTAAAAACACCATATGAGATGTGGTATGGTAAAACACCTTCTTAATTTTTTCCAAGAGCTTGGGGGCCTCCCACATACATTAAGCAATTAAGAGGAGACATGTTGGATGCAAGATCTACTTTGTGCAAGTTTGTAGGATACCTAAGAGAATCTTTAAATTATTATTTCTATGATCTCTTAGAACAAAAGATATTTGTTTCAAGTAACGCCACTATTTTGCAAAAGGAATTTCTATTAGATAGAAATGTTGTTATTCTTGAACTTGAAGAAGTTTAAGTAATCATAACATCCCATAAGTGGGATAAACAAGTGAACATTAAGAGCTTAACACACAACCTTTAAGAAGGTCAGGCCGGATTAAGAAGCAATCCAAAAAGGTTTAGATTTCTTCATGAGATACGCTGCGTGGATAATGATTCAAACACCTACAAGGAAACTATATTGTACATATATTCAGGATATTAGCTAAAGGCCATGAAATCCAAAATAAACTCTATGTGCTCCAACAAAGTATAAACTTTAGTAGATCCACCGAAAGGTATAGTACCCATTGATTAAAAATAGATCTATAAACAAAAACTAGGGCTGATAGAAAGGTTACAACTTTTAAGGTGCGACCAGTGGCAAAAGGTTATACTCAAAGACCTAGTATTGATTTCAAGGAAACCTTTTAATCAATCGCTATACCTAAGTCCTTTAGGATTATGCTTACCATAGCCACTCATTATGACTATGAGATATGGAAAATGGGTGTGAAAGCCACTTTTCTCGATGGAAACATTGAAATAGAAATTTGTATGGAGCAACTACAGAGTTTTACATCCAAAACGAGTGAACAAAATATTTGCAAACTCAAAAGGTCTATTTATGGACTTAAACAAACATCCCAAAGTTACATCAAATATTTTGATAAGATGGTCCAATCATTTGGCTTTATCAAAAATGTGTATGAACCTTAAGTATACAAAAAGGCTAGTGGGAGTTCAGCACAGATTATTGTGCTTTATGTTGATAACATTTTTTTCATTAAGAATGAGAGAGAAATGTTAAAGTGTACTAAAATATAGTTGTCTTCACAATTCCTCATGAGGATTTGGGAGAAGCATAATTCATATTAGGAATGTAAATTTATAAAGATAAATCAAAGAGAATGTTAGGGCTTTCCCAAACACCAAACATTGATAAGATACTAAAGAGGTTTATTATAGAGGAATCCAAAATAGGAGTCATTCCTATGGAACATGGTCTTCATCTTTCCAAGTCTATGGCCCCTGCGATTGACAATGAGAGAGAATGTTTCATCATAGCATAATCATTTCATCCAATTAGTTGGGCTCTATAGAGTTGTTGCTAGACATTAACTATGAAGATTGGGTACTCTTCGAATAATGGAGATTAATTGAAAAAGTTATTAGTTTAGAGGAATTTAAACTAATGTGAATATTTTAATTTTCAAAATATCACAATTAATTATGAGTCCATGTCCAGTGAATAGGTGAACCTAATGTGTCACACACAAAAGCCTAAAGGAAGTACTACTTGATGAGAGGAATTTTCTAAAGAGTTAGAAAGTTCTCCTAGGTGGTTTTTGGATAAGAAAATAATTGACTAGTTTTTGGTCATTTTTCCTTGATTAATTTTATTGTTAAATTAATCAAGATTCATTTAACTAGTGCCATGTGATAATTAATTAGCCAAGTTAACTTAACGAGTTAAGTTAATTAATTTAAAGAGTTAAGTCAAACCTATTAATTAAATTAAAAAGTTAATTTAATTAAAATGAGGATTTGATTTTGGAGGAAAATTCAAATAAATAAGTTCATTTGAAGATTAATTTAGAGTTAATTTGCTTTACATTTCATGAGATGAAATGTAGATACTAATTAAAATGAAATGCAAGTGAAATTCAAATTAAACATGCATCGATGGTTGCCAAGTTGGTTCCCAAGTTGGCAACTATCTAATGGGAAGTGTGATGCCTACTATCATCACACTATCCTCTCTACAAATAGAGAGGTGGCCGGCCATAGAGAGCTAGCTAAGCAAGATTCCCATTCTCTCTCCAAAAGTGTGATTCACTTATATGTTGAAGTTTCACACTTTTCAAATCTTCTCTCTCCAATTCTTTCCATAATTGCCTCTCATCTCCTTCTCCCTTAGATTTTCTAGTAGATTAGAGGTGAATTAATGCACTCCTTAGGTGTGTCGACTATTTCATTAGCGGCTCAACATTTAGGAGGCTTGTGTTGTTGAAGATCTATTATTGTCCTCTATTTTTTTAGGCTAATTTGAAGGACTCCTAGAGATTTGATTGAGCTAAAATTTTTATAACAATTTCCATAGTGTGTTGAGGTGTTCTCTGTAAATTTTAATTTTCAACCAATTTCAAGTGAGCAAGGTGGTCATCTATTTGCAAGATTCTACTATGCATGGATTGAACCAAAACCTTTGGATTTTTGCATTTAAGGAATTTTAATAGTTCTAAATCCTCATTAAATGCATTAGATCCTTAGAGAGAGATAGACAAGTTTTATTTAGTATTTTTATAGCTTTATATTATGAATCCTTAGCCCATTCCTACCTTCACTTTTCAAGCCAACCTATAGCTTTATGATTTTTTCATTAAAGAAAATGAAGATGTTTGTACACCAGCACAACCTCATGAGTTGCCATCTTTTGCTTTTCTTTTCTATTCATATATATGTGCTTTTTCTTGAGCTGAACATTTCTTCATTCAGGTTTTAAAGTACGCTCAATGAACAAATAGCATCCACCTTTGATACATAATTTTGATGGCAAATCTCAAAGATTAGCATTAGAGGTATGAGAAACTGGGTAGAGATTCAGTGTAAGTTATCTGAGAGAAAGCAATCTACATAGATTCCCTATAGACTAAGCTAAATAAGCTCGAGACTGAGCTCAAAATGTGGCCTAACTTCAAGAAATACATGTGACAACCATTGGAAATAACCATCTAATGGCTAAAGCGCACAAGTGGAAAGAAAACAAAGAGAAGTGGAAGAAAGAGACTACAGAAGCTTTGAAGCATGACCGCATTAAAGGGAGAAGGAGTTGCCATAGAAAGTTGAGGACTCATACAAACTAAATCTACTAAAGTAGAAGATGAAGACTAGTGAGGAGTCTCTTCCAACTCCATCCCTCAAGGATGCTTGTTAAAACACATGTAACACTAGGATCTAATAATTAACACTTTAAAAAAGGAAACTAACTAGGATACATGACCAAACAAGGTTCTAAAGATTCTAATAATTTAGATTAAGATGAGGATTACCTTGTTTTTCAGCCAAAAATCAAGAAAGCCAGAAAAAAGCTCTTGACTTCTATAAAGTTGCCTTCTAGCAACGTAGCAAAGTAGCAACTGAAATTCCCTAACCAAATGAATTTTCCTAGAGCTAAAAATTTTATTGAAGCTCCACAACACCATGCTAGATTGTCAATCCAAAAATCAACTTAATTAGAATTTGGAAAAGTCCCTAAAACTGCCTCCAAGTTGCTACTAGAAATTGGATCTCCAAAGGCCTTTATCAAATTATCTTACCTCTAATGTAATGATCCACTCACCAATGAAGGCTAAATTGGAGGTAGGGAAAAAAAGAAAAATGAAGCTTCAACACATGAGGTAACACTTGCAAAATTGAGAGAATCTAATTTACATGGAATGAGAGAACATCTAATGTAGCTGGCCATGTGGCTCTACATCTATATATAAAGTGAGAAAGCTGTGATACCAAGGTGGCATCACACCTTCCTCAAGGTGGCTGCCTACTTGGTTTTGCAAGTTGACATTATGAGTTTGAATTTTTCCTCCAAAATTCATTCTCCATTTTAATTAAATTAAACTCCTATATTAAATAATTTGACTTAACTCTTTAAGTCAATTAGCAAAACTTTTTAAACTGACTTTACCAATTGATAATGATGTGGCATCAAATAATTAACTCCTTAATTAATTGATTTAATTTAACTCCTTAAATTAATTAGAATAATTTAACTGCTTAAATTGACCATGCCAAAATCAACCACAACCTTTTTGTCAATTGGTCAACCTCCAATTTTGTCAGGTAGAAATTTTTTAACTCTTTAGAAAATTCAACTTCATCGCCTAGGATATGCAATTGGTTTTTGTGTGTGATCTATTAAGTTCTACCATTCATTAAACATGGGCTTACAACTCTTTGTGGCTTTTAAATATCTTAAATTCATCATAGTTAAACTCCTTTGAACTAATTGACTAAATTCAATTAATCTCCATCAATTGAAGCATAACCAATCTACATGGTCGTTGTCCAACCTGAAGCCTATGGAGCCCAACTAATTGGCCAAAATGAATGCTTTTGGAAAACCACTCTAACTCTATGTGTTCCTTGCAAATACGGTCCTTCTATCTTCTATCTCCCAAAAAAAGTCTAGGGCAAAATATTTGTCTGCTCCCTATTAGCTTCGATACTATGACTCTATTCAAATGTTTGATTCCATTTTATAACCTCAACCTTGGAAAATTTTTTTTCCAAATTGTCATATTATCTTGCACAAGGACTCCTTGGAATTGATCATTATAGATTACATAGGAGATGTACTCATCTTTCACAACGACGAGAAGTTAGATCCCATTTTGGGTCTCATAAGCCTCTATATCTAAGTAGCTCATACTTAGTATACACATGAACAACCCACCATGCGGTTAAGGAAAAGCTAAAATATGAAGACCTAAACATAAGGTTACCATTGATCGTTAAGTCAACGAACTAATTATATTCACTAGTATAGGCTGGAGAACTTATCACTACCGACTTGCCACCTTGGCTATCTAGTGGATTCTTTAGGTAGGTCTTTAATGCCTTGTTCCCTATCAATCACCTATTAACAAACACCCATATTGCATATGCTATTACTCATGAAACGGAGTAATATCTAATTCCTTGGATTTGTGCATCATTAATGTAAGGCTATCTAGATTTTAGATGTCCTATCTTATAAGATCCTATAACTTGGAAGATTTAAGATCACGAATGTATAAAACTTATTTTATGATCACCACCCAATGCATGACTAAGTCTTCTAGTCTGTATGTGATCTAAAGGCTTCAACCAAATACTAGTGAAGTAAGTGTAAGCACAAGATAAAGATGGCTATTTATAAAATATCATTCAATCAAGATTGTATCACTAGTGAAATATTTTACAACACCAATCTAATCAGATTGCGAGGTACTATTCTAACAACTTACATTTGATTAGGCTTAGAAGACCCAAAGAAGGGTTTGATAAACTCTTGGCCAGCTCTATGTGCTAGGTCTAGGTTCAATAAGATTCAACTTGATGTCCTTTTAGAAAATTCTAGATAAGAAAATGGTGAAGAAAGAAAAAGAGAATGAAGGTCATAATTAGCATAACTTTATCTATCCCATCCTTGAGGATCTAGTCCAAGCTCAATAGGGTAAAGAAACAACCAACCAATCTCATAAGCAAGCTGGAGAGAGAATCAAAGTTGCCTAGCTAAGCACCTATCTAAACTAACTCTTGCTTTTCTCAGCACTCTAATTGATCCCCTAGCTCTTGCATAGGCCCCTCAACCTTAAACATGCAATAGATTAGTAGGGCTTTTGTATTTTCTTCAAGTTAATGAAATTACCTTTTTTTCTTTTTGGTGCAACAACTTTGAGTTCGATATTGTTTCACTTTATTTTATACATCACCTAACATGTCATACCAGCCCACTTATTATGAAGTGACTTTAACTGAATTTACAAAGAATAACAATCAATTGAATTTACACAACCAAATTATTAACTTGGATGAAAAAGTTGGATTTATAAATAGCTCAAAAGATGAATGATTTGCAAATATCATAGTTTAATTTGAAGGTAGATGAGGTGTTAGGATCACAAAGGATATATTCTTCTTGGAGTCTTCCAAAGTAAGATCAATACTCTCCTTTTCTTAGATCTACTCCACCACAACAAAAGCACCTTGTGGTAGTAACTTTTTCTCACCAAAAAGACCTCCAAAACAGCCTCAAAACAGCTGAAAATCTGGAGGAAAAGCAACCCAAAAACTAGTCCAAGAGATCATCCAAAATTAGCCACTAAACAATGGATCAAACTCTAATTCTAAGCTCCCCAAGTGTGAAGTCTCTAATGGTGATCCACACACCTAGAAGAACTCTAAAATCCTCACAATCTAACCTGGAATAGAATTGAGGAAGATGATGATGGAGAAAGAAAGAACAGAGGTGGTTTTCTTGGGATGAGAGAGAAGAGAGAGAATATTGGGATGTAGTTACTCAACACATGAGATTTGCTATATTTTTTAGGGAAAATAGAAGTATGGAATAAGGCCTAACATGGCCAGCCACTAGGGTGTATGTATTGTGTGATTGGAAGCTCTTAGAAGCTTCCATCACACTATGCTCACATATGGCTCCGAGCTAGATTTAATTCAAACTTAAATTAGATTTTAATTTCTAAATTAAATGCCAACTCAACAAATCCAAAATAGACTCCTCCATTTTATTTTCCCTTCAAAACTAAATTCCCTAGCTAATTAAATTAACTCTTTAATTTATTTAGTTTAACTTAACTCCTTCAATTTATTAAATAAACTTAACTCTTTAAGTTGGCTTTGACTAATTAAATTGCCACTTGGCATCAATTAAATTAACGCCTTAATTTAATTGAATTAATTTAACTTTTTAAATTAATTTGATTAATTTAACACAAAAATTAATCAAGCCATTATGACTAATTTTTAATTAGCCAACTAGATTACCCAATTACATTTTCTAACTCTTTAGAAAAATCCTCCTATCAAACAAAAGTATTCTTAGGCTTTTGTGTATAGCCCATTAGGTTGACCCATTTTCTAGACGTGGGCTCATAACTCTATGTGATATTTTGAATATTAAAAATATTCAAATTATTTTAAATTTATTTAAACTAATAACTCTATCAATTAATCTCTATCAATTGAAAATTACCCAATTTCCATGGTTGATATCTTGTAATAAGCCTGTGGAGCCCAACAAATTAGATGTATGAATTATTTTGAGGTAAACCATTATAGCTTTCTCGTACCATGTAAATATGGTCATTCTATCTTCTATCTCTTAAAAGAGGCATAAGAAAAGATATTTGTCAACTCCCTAATAGCCTCGATAACTATGTTTCTCCATTCAATATTTGATTCCACTTTGTGACCTCAACTTTGGAAAAACACATTTTTCAAATTGTAATATTACCTTGTGCAAGGTTTTCTTTGAATCAATCAATATAGAATACATAAGAGATGTACTCGTTTTTCACAACAAAGAGAAAATGGATCTTATCTTACATCTCATCACCTTTATACTTAGGTAGCTCATGTCTAATCTAAGATATGGATGACCCGCTATGTGATTGGGACAAAGTTAAAGCATAAGGACCTAAATGCAAGCAACTATAGATCCTTAAGTCAAAGGACTAATTATATGCACTATCGTAAGATTTGAGAATTCATCACTATCGAATTGTCACTATGACTCTTAGTGAACTTGTTTTCTAACAAGACCTACCAATGTGCATCCATGTATAATGTAATTTGCCTATGAAACAGGGTAATATCTAACCCTTTGGATCATGCATCATTAAAATAGACTTGAAATATTTGAAATCATAACCATAGAAACTTGTTTCATGATCACCATCACATACATGACCAAGTCCTATAGTCTTGTATGATTTAAAGGCTTAACCCAAATGCAATTGAAGAATAAAATGCATAAGATGAAGATCACTATTTTATAAAATGTCATTCAATCAAGATTATTTAGTGGAGCAATTTTTACAAGCCAATCCAATTGGTTGCGTGGTTCTATTCTAATAAGATCTATAATAATTTGCAAAAATAGGTAAAAATAACCAACACATACTCAACCCAAGGATCTATTCTATGCCTCAATAATGGATTTAAAAGGTTGGATAATGTTACATTAATCATGAAGATGAAAGGCAACATACAAGCTCTCGCAATGGAAGTCTTTCCAAGCAAGGAATTCACCTATTTCTGCAAAGATCTCCAACTTCTCTCCCAAGGATAGAAACCACAACAAATCTTACTGATTGGCACTCATCCAAGAAATGCTAAGATATGTGGCAAAATAGCAAAAGTGTATGCAAAATCGCTGGTCACCTCAACATGCAAAAATCAGCCAATTTTATGATGGAATCTTGATTCACCAATATAAAATCTCATCAAGTGTTAAGCCTCTAAAGAAGTCCACGCACCTAATGTCACTATCAATCCTCTCTTAATTAGCTAGATATGTGAGAAGGATGAAGGAGGATGATGAAGAAAGCGCAAGGGAGTTTTTGGAGAAAGAAAGTCATTGGAGGGAATCTAAAGAGTGGTTTCTTTCAACACATGAGATAACCACTTGATTGGAGGGAAATGAAGTTGGAATTAAGCCTCATAATGCAAGGCCACATGGGGTTTTATAGTGTGAGATGGAAGCATGAGGAAGCTTCTATCACATACACCTCACTATGCCACCTAGGATGCCAAGTTGCTAATCAAGTTAAATTTTTAAATTTCTTAACTAAAAAGTGCCAAATCACTAATTTTAAACGGACTCTTTCATTTAATTTTCCATCCAAAATTAAACTCCCAAACTAATTAAATTAACTTCTTAATTTAATTAGATTAACTTTACTCCTTAGGTTAGTAAAATCAATTTTAACACTTTAAGTTGACTTGTGACTAATTAAATTGCCACATGGAACCAATTAAATTAACACCTTAATTTAATTCACCTAATTTAACTCTTTAAATTATTTTGATTAATTTAACACTTAAATTAATCAAGCCATGGTGACCAGTTATTAATTAGTCAACTAGTTCTCTCTCTTCTATAAACTTGATCATTTCAATTATATAACTCATTAGATAATTTCTTCAATCAAGTGAGAGTGCTATAGGATTTTTTCTGCAAGCCTTTAGGTTCAACAATTAATTAGACATAAGCTCCCAACTCCTTGTGATGTATTGAATATTGAGTATTCCAATTAGTCTAAACTCTTTTAAATTAATCACTCTAGCAATTAATCTCTATTAATTGAAGAGTACCTAATCTCCATAGTTGACATGTAGCACAAGCCTATGGAGTCCAACCAATTGGATGAATTAGTTTTGGGAGAACCATTATCGCTTACGATTGTCATGCAAATACGATACTTTTATTTCCTATCTCCCAAAGAAGCCTAGGATAAGATATTTGTTAGCTTCCTGATAACCTTAATAACTATCTATCTATTCTTAATGTTTGATTCTATATGATGACCTTAACATTGAAAAAATCCTTTTCAAAATTGTCATATCACCTTGTGCAAGGATTTCCTAAAATCAACCATCTTATAGTACATAGAAGATTAACTCATTTTTCACAAACGAGAGAAATGGATCCCATCTTAGAACTCACATTCATCCATACTTAGGCAGATTGTGCCCAACCTAAGCCTTGGGAGACTCGCTACATGATCGAAGCAAAATCAAAGCACAAAGACCTAAATATAAGGTTACTATAGAACTTCAAGTCAATGACTAATTATATGCACTAATGTAAGCTAGAGAACTTAGCACTACCAATGTGCCACTATGGCTACCTCATGGATTCTCTAAGAAGGCCTTCAGTGAACTAGTTCTCTAATAAACATCTAGTAACACGTATTCATGTCTAACATAAATTACCTATGAAAAAAGGCAATATCTAACCCCATATGTATGGATCATTAGTACAAGTTTATTCGAATCTCAGATGCTCTATATCATAAGATTCTATGACTAAGAATATTTAAAATCATGACCATAGAGACTTTTGTTTTATGATCACCATCACATGTATAACCAAGTCCCATAGTTTTGTATGATTTAAGAGCTTTAGCTAAATGCATGTGAAGAAATCATAAATGCATAAGGTGAAGATGGACATTTTAGTGAATATCATTCAATCAACATTGTATCACAAGTAGAGTAGTTTTACATGCCAATCTAATTGGCTTGTGGGTAATTATTTCAATATAATTGAGTAAACACTCGATGTAGTTTAGTTAGTATTAATAGTTTATAGATGACCTTACATAATTGATTTGATGGTGACGAAAAAATGGGACTTGAAGTTGATCTTTGTTGTGATTGAAAAGAATAATCAATAGATTGATTGAATAATAGCATTTTCAATTTGATGTATATGGTAAGTCACAACAAAAGAGATAAGAAAATAAAAAATAGCAATGTTGTTTTGTATGCCATATTAAATGTAAAATTTTGTACAAGTTGATTTTATTTTAGGATTGACAAAGTTCATTATCATCTAGATTAGCTAATGGATAAGAATTGTTTTTAGCAACTTTGACAATTTTGTGAGGCCTTACCAAGTTAAGACTAAGTTTGCATCCATGCTTTGATACTTTAACCATTTTGAGAATTAGGTCTCCAACTTGAAAATTCCTAAAAAAGAGTCAAATTATATGATTCTCCCATTGATGCTTTATAATGTTGCATTCTAATATAAGTTTGTTGTTGCTTTTCTTCAAGTGCTTGAAGATTAAATTTCTTTACCTCTTTACTTCTACTCGAATCACAAAGAATGACCTCCTTGTTGCCTCATGAATCAACTGGACAAGGATGGTAGTGTCAAACCTACAGACCAAATTGTAAGACTTTAACCTATAATTAATTTCGATGTTATCCTTTAAGCCTAAAGTATTCTCAGTGGTCAACTGCCTATTTTTTCTGACCTCCCTCAAGCTTTATCTTTAGGTATTTGATTATTATCCTAAAAGTTAACTCTTTATCTACCTGTTAGACTATGGATTTCCAACCACAAAAAAATGTCACCCATTGCTTAATTATTGATAGCATTAACTAATTTTCTTACTTCAAGACTGCAAATCATTGTCGAATATATGACATAAGGAAAACTAAAATGATAGACATTGTTTTCCAAATGAAAATTTTTATTGTAGCATCAATGATCTCAAGTATTGTCTGTGCTTCAACTTACTTTATAAAATATTTAACTGCAAAAATAAGAAACTTTATTTTTCCTATGGCCAAGAGGGAATAGCTGACTATTCTAATACCCTATTACTCGAATGGTCACAAATTATCAATATTTGTCATTCTTGTTGCTAGTTGGTGTGTAATGTTTGAATGAAATTGATAAAGTTTGCATTTCTTCAAAAAACCTTACATCTTTGATTAGTGGTGGTCATAAATACCTTTGGTGTGTTACCTTATACTCCAAGGCCCGACATCTGGAATGATTTCCATAATTTCATGTATGGATTAACTGAAGCATGGATATAGCCTAGTGTGGGACATTGAAGAGGTAGTTTGTAGAATATTTTCTTGAACAAATTCCTAGAACCATCGGGTGCATATTAGGATGCTCAATACAGTAGACATCAAACAACAATCTTATCTTTTAGAAGCTTTTCTTCTCTGAGGTAGTTAATAATATCAACCTACTAATTAAGTTCGAATTGCTCTAATGCAACATGAACAAGTTTTTTGATTAGGAGTAGTTTCTTCAATTTCCAAATTATTAGGGACTATAAATATTATTATACTATCACAAATTCCCTTTTGTTGAGCTAATATCTACCTTCTTTTTCTCTAATCTCAAGACTTGGCTGAGTATAAAAGATTTAAACCTCTTCAACAATTCTTAACTCTAGCAAGTATTTAAATATCATGTTCTCTTTCAGCTCACAAGATTTATCAATCTAGTTATCACCAACTTAAAATTTGTGATTACTATAAAAGACTTGACTCCTTGCTTAAGGGCTATATTTCATTCTAGCAATAAAGACATTATATTTTACTTATTCTTTGTAGCATGGAAATCTAACTAGAGGGAATACTCAAGCTCAATGCTTTTAAGGGGATTGAAGAGAGATTCTTGCTTTTCACCAATAGTGGTAGATGATCTATTAATAAATAAAATCTGAGGGGCAATGGAGCAATTGTTGACTAACTTTTGATAAGAGTCGCATGTATTTTTTATGCAAACAGCATAACTATGAAGCAATGCACTTTTTTTCCTGTGATGAATGGTGTTTTATCCTTATCTCAAGTTAATAACACCTTACAAAGCATCAATCAGACTAAGCAAACTACATCATGGTGTAGAATTAACAAGCATGAATATTCAAGGGAGTGGATTACGGTTCTTAGGACATACTTTATTAAGATCTATAAAATTGTCACACATTCACCATTTTCCTTCATTCTTAGGGCCTATTTACATTTCTAATTTGTAAATTGGATTCAATTATGTAGCCCATATTGAAGAGCTTGTTAAATGTTTTCTCAATGATCTTGTTGTGTGATTTCCCAAATATGTGCTTCTTTTACTTAACTAAGTGAGTGAAGTGATCAATACTAAGCTTGTGCACAATCATGCCAAGGTGATGTCCAGTAGATCAGATGTATTCTAAGAGAAAACATCTATGTTTCGTCTTAACAAGTTAACAAATATTCATTCCATTCTTGGCTCCACTTGATTCTCGATCTGGGTTGCTTTCTTTAGGTTCTCTGCTTCAAGCTCAATGGTCTTGTACTTCATCATAAGCTAGACCTTAGTATCCTCAAACCTTCCTTTCTTGTTAGCCTCCAAGGGCAAGTTTATGAGAAGGATGTCTCTTATTAGGGCTATTCATGGTATAGAAGCTTTACCAAATGTGGCATCAATAAAGACCATGTAGCATTTCCAAGCATTAATGACATTGCATAACATATTTTCTATTGTTGTCATGGTTGAGACTTCATCTTTAAGTCATAAATTGAGATAATGACTCCAAAATCATGGAAAAAAGCCAACCAAAAATCACATTATGGGTGAATGGACATTTACGACTAGCTAACCATAAGAGTTAACCCCTTTCAAGTAGTGCTAATAAATGTTGGGAGTAGAATGAATCCCAAATGATCTCTGAACCCTAAAATCTAACTAAATAATTTCAAATGGGCTTGAAACACAATGACCTTAAATCCAACCTTTCTAAGGTAGAGTTAAAATGATGTTTGCGAAGTTGAGCAGTTTCAAGTGCAACAACCAAAGGACAATGTGGTCATTCATCAAGGAGAGAAAACGAAAGATGGTCTAGGTCCTAATCATTGAAAGACATTGTCTCTAAGCTAGTAGAGATATAGAGCACAGATTTCTTTTCATTTTACATTTTTCATTACTAAGTTTCCGCTACAACTACTTTCTCAATGACTTAGAGATGCCACATGTTATCTCCACATACCATGTTATCAATTATGCCCCAGAGGGGTAAATATTTCTTTTTCACATTTTAGCCTTTGTGCTAAGCATTTCTTGGGCTCCTTGAATGTTCCTTCTTAAAAAGTTGGTGATCGTCTTAAGAGTCCCTTTTATTTGTAACCAACATTTTGAGATGGCCTAGTTGCACAGGTGCTCGATCTTACAATGCAGCTTGAAATAATCTTCTATATCATACCCCTTCTAAAAATGGAAGACACAATATTTCTTAAAATATTTTGTGTTTAGTCTCTCTAGAATCTTCATTGGCCTTTTCAAGATATCATCATTTTGTATGGTCGTCCATACTTCTTTTCTAGAGTATGTGAGGAGAGGTGTAGTGATGAAATTACCAATTTGGCTCACGATGAGGTCAAACCTCTTTATCATTATTTTTATTCTAATTTTTGGTTTTTTTGGTTGGGAGCACCAAGTTTCATTTTATTCATCTTTTCTTGAGATATATACTTGTCTGCTAGGTCAACCAAGTGTTGGGGTCACTCCCAAACTAAAGTGTTAGTGCGTTTCTTGTGCCTTAATCCTAAAGCAACATCTACAACAAAGACAACTCAAAGATTATTATCCTTGAAAACTTCTTTCTTAAATCTATTAAAAAATTCCCACAAAGACTCCTCTCCATTTTTTTTGGCAGGGTGGAATTAAGTACGTGGCAATTTGATTTACTACGTGCTAGTAAATTGGCAAAGGAGCTTGTCCTAAAATTTGTCATAATATAATATTAACCTGGGCTTAAGCTTAACAAATAATCCATAGCAACTCCCTAAAATATAATGGCGGGTGATTTAGCACAAATAAGTTCATTTTGTCCGTAGAGTTGCATGAAATAGTCAAACCATAAAAGGTGTTTATTAGCATAAGATAGGTCATCATATCAAGGCAATCTTGTTGGAACTCTGAGTTTGATGGTTATCCTCTCTTCAAGAATATTTTTAGGAAAAAGAAAACTAAGATTTTCTCTTCTCTGCTAAATACAATCTACTATAAGGGAAAGAAGGTCCAACTAATGTGAAGAAAGATCTTTAAACTGCGTGTTTAACTGTTGGACCTAATACAATATTTTTTTCTTCCATCTTTATTGATGGGACGATAATTCTTGCTGTGCTAATCTTTTGCTTATTCTACCTTATTGCTCATAGGGGCACAATTGGTTTTGGAGATTTCTTGTATAGAATTTATCTCTTCTTCTTCATTTGTGAGAGCTCTTTGAGATTTTTTCATCCATTCACACGAAAATTATTTTTGATACAAGAATGGTAACTTTTCATATTTGCACACGATTCCTAATGTGCTTATTGGTGGCTATAACTTGAGATGGTTTTGAATTAGCATTGGAATCTAAAAATAGTGGTTATTTTTACTTATTTACATATGGAGGGTGAATATCACTTCATTGATGATCCGACAAAGTTGCCTAATGGTTTGAAAAGCCATTTGCCCAAGTTTGGCGTTGGGCACTTGAGGTCATTATTTTGTGTAGGATGGTGTGATGGATCTTGAATGTCATTCTCCAAATCTAACTTTGTTCACTTGGTGTTCACCATTTTCTTAGATGCAAGTTTGAAGAAATTGGCTAGTAAAGTGGCCTTTGGTCATCTAGCTAGTAAAGTGGCCATCTGGTGGTATTAAATGAGGAGGAAACAAGCTGACAATAACATTAAATATGAATGGGATTGACAATAAAATTTAATATGACACAAGACGGCATAATGTTTGCAAGATATTAAATATAGTTGCGCATGCCAAACAAGTGGGCTATTGACCTTGATTGGACTACTTATATAATTGTGAAGGATGGTTGGCAACACCTTAAGTTATGTGTTAGGAGTGGTTGAACTAAAAGCAGTCAACCTAGATGTTCGATTCTTATTGGAAATTCCATTGGCAAGTAGTGAATTCATTCTTTAATTGGTAGGAGCAATTAAGCTTTAGATCAAATTGGTGATGCAACCTGCTGGTGCTTCTTAATACCCTTGATCACTTCACAAATTAATCTGACTACAATAGCTATTAGCACAAATTTCTTGGTTTGCAATAAATAAAATTAAAAGATAAGAAAATTCCATACAAATAAAATAAAATTCAAATCTATCAATTGTGGATTCAATCTCTAATCTGATCCTCTAATTCCTTCCTTCCAAATATGATCTTTAAATTTGATGAGTTCTGTGATTAACGCCTTGAACACCATGGATCTTTTTAAATTTAAGTTGAAATAACTCCAATTTGAGGGCTTTGTACCTTAATCTTAAATCAAACACGAAAAATATATGTGCTTTGCAAAGATAGCCATGAACATTGTGGATATTCTTGAATTTGATTTGAGAAAAATATCGCCAATTCAAGGGTTTCACACCTTGATCTCAAATTAAATGTCAAAATTTAATGAGCTCTACAAAGGACTCCTTGAACACCATGGATCTTCTTAAATTTGCTTGAGAGAATTGCTGGACTCCTTCAAAGTTTTCTCTCACTTGCAAGGATTTGTGTTATACCTTGAATGAGCTTTGATCACCCCCTTCCCTCCTCATCATATAAGTGTTTGATGGAAGACCACTAACTTGACTTAAACTTATTTGATATATATATCTTTGATAAGATAATATCAAATATCTTTAATTTGATTAGTTCATAAACATAGACACTTTATCTTTAATACTTATCAATATTTCACATGAGCATAAAGTAAATACTAGAGTATTAATTAAAATTACTTATTTATCTTTTGGTATAGATTCCAAGATAAATAAAAAATGTTGAATTAAAAACTAGCATATCTTTTTATTACGTGTAACTCTATAATTGGGCAAAATTAATGTCTATCAGTGCCCATACTTCAAAGCTTAGCGAAAGATGTGCTAGTGATTCATGAAAGAGGTAAGACTTGAAGTATGTGAGAAGTTTTCCTTTTCACTCCATTTTTTTCAAATGTGACTATGACAAGAAATCCTCTAAGCATTTCTTAAGCTGTGGAGCTTTTCTACAAACATGTTGCATACTGCCATCAAGAACTATATTTATTCATTGAATCTTTATGGACTTTGTGGATTGCCAATACTTGAAAGTTTTATGATGAAGTCCTCCTATTTGCCTATAGACCTAATAAATAGATCAAGCAATAACATAGTTCAAAATAAACATCCATTTGAGAGGGGTGTTGTGCACAATTTATACTCATGCAAGTTAGGAGTAACAGGCAGTTTAAGCTTGTGCACCAATGAGCATATTTAACTTGAGTAGACATTTCATACTCATGTCAAGGAGTCAACATCAATTGGATTGACAATTTATATTCATGTCAAGAAGCTTACTTGAGTTTAGTAGATAATTTACACTCTTATCAATGAGTACATGGGGTGACTTTAACTTAAAATTTTAGATAGTTTATGCTCATATCTGGGAGCATTGTTTATAATTTAAGAATATTTAGATAGCTTATCCTTATATCTAAGAGCCTTATTAACAGTTTAAGCTCATATCAAAGAGCACATAAAGAGAATTTGAATATTTAGATAGTTTATGCTCGTATTTAGGAGACTTATTAGCGGTTTAAGCTCTAATCAAGGAGCACATAAGATTTGTTGATTTGAACTTTAGATTTGAAGACTTGGAAACTTAATTCTTTAATTTAAAGATTTGAAATTTTGAATTTTGTACTTGGAGACTTAGAGACTTGAGCCTTGACTTGAAGATCAAGAGACTTAAGCCATGGATTTAGAGATTTGGAGACTTAAGTTTGGATTTGAAAACTTTGAGATTTGAGTTTTAAATTTAGAGACATAAAAAGTTTAGTATTGAACTTAAATACTTGACTTCTAGATTTGACGACTTGACAACATGGGTCTTGGATTTGGAGATTTGAGAATTTTAGATAGTTTAGGTTATTACCAATGTGCATATGAAATTTGAAGATGAAAATTAATTGCCCCCAACATCTTCATCATCATTAGCATCACTTGAATTTTCTTATTCATCAAAATTCATGTTCATTTGAATTTGATGCACATGAGTTGCCAAATTTACAAAAGTTTTTAGTTTAATTCCTCGAAGTATGTAGCAAAGACTCCAATGCATTCCTTGGATGGACATCTCAATAGCTGAAACTTCTGATAATTGATCTTTGTAGTTAAAACTCAAATTTCTTCAATGATTTATACAGTCAATCATAGGTTCTTTTTTCCACTTGTAAGAGTTGGTGAGTTTATTCATGCTAATTATCTTTTGAGCACTGTAGAAATGATTGAGGAACTCTTATTTTAGTTTCCCCCAACTATCGATGAAGCCGTCTCTAAGTCAACATACTAAACAAAAGAATTTCCCTTTAATGATTGAACAAATTGATTGACCAATTGATCTCCATATATCCTAGCATTATTGAAAGTCTCAATGAAATGAGTCACATGCTGCGTTGGGTTACCTTTGCCATCAAATTGTTGAAACTTTGGGAGTTGGTAATCGATTGGCATCTTTAAGTTATCAATTCTTTGAGTATACAGCTTGGAGTAAGTTATAGACAACTTAGAACTTCTATCAAACTTGTCTTTGATAGCCTCTGTGATAAACTCCTTTAGTAGGTCGATGGAAATTAGTTCAATGGAAACTTCTAGATCTTTTGTTGCAATCTTTTCATTTTTAGCAGATTGTCTCTATAGAGATATTTTGCCTTCATCTTAATCCTCAAATTGTTTCTCGACCATGTAGCTAGCAACAAGATTTTAAACTTTGTTCATCAATTCAGAGATTTGAAAGTCTTGCTCTTGATATACTTCGTGAGTCCTTCAATGGCCCTCGTTAAATTTGCAATTTGTTCCTCCAAGGTTGCAACATTTGTCATCATCACCATCGCCGTGCTCAAGGAATTTGATGTTGAGTGTGGAATGGATGATGCAAATTTTTCCTTTGAGTCTCAACCATCTTTATTTATATCAATAAAATGTGACAATACCTTATTCATAGCAAGCACAAGAGCTATCTCCGAAGGTAATTGCAATATATTGGACATACTTATTATGATGACGCCAACACATTTTGCTCTAGCACTTGAGGAATTTAAGGTAATTTTCAATACAACAATCTTGTTGGTGGCCATTTGATACTCCAATCATGGTAAAAAAAGAGATGGGAGATATAAATTGTCCCACTAGGCATCCCAAAATTTGTAAACGCAAATTTCCTTTGTCTGCAATAAATAAAATTACAGTACAAGAAAAATCTTTACAAATAAAATGAAATTCAAACTTATCAATTATGAATTCAATATCTAATCTAATCCTCTAATTCTTTCCCACCAAATATGATCTTTAAATTTTATAAGCTCCGTGATGAATGGTTTGAACACCATAGATTTTCTTGAATTCAATTTGATAATGCCAATATGAGGGCTTCGGATCTTAGTCTTGAATCAAACACCAAATATATATGAGCTCTATAAAAGTGCCTTAAATGTCATGGATCTCTTTGAATTTGATTTAAAGAAAATATCTCCAACTCGAAGGCCTCACACCTTGATGTCGAATCAAACGCAAAAAATGTATGAGCTTCGCGAGCAATGCCTTGAATGCCGTGGATCTCCTTGAATTTGATTTGAAGAAAATATTGCCAATTCGAGGGTTTTACACTTTAATATCGAATCAAGCGCCAAAATTTATTGAGCTCCACAAAGAATGCCTTAAATGTCATGGATGTCTTTGAATTGGCATGAAAGAATTGCCAAACTCCTTCAAAGTTTTCTCTAACTTGCAGAGATTTGTATTATGCCTTGAATAAGCATTGATCAGGCCCTTTATATAGATGTTTGATATCAGACTTGCAGATTGACTTGAACTTCTTTGATAATTGTCTCTTTAATAAGATAATATTAAATATCAAATATCTTTAATTCGATTGGTCCATAGACATAGACACTTTATTTTTGGTACTTACTAATATTTAATTTGAGTAAAAAATAAATACTAAGGTATTAATTAAAATTAATTGTTTATCTTTTCGAATTAATTTTAATAAATTCCAAGATAAATAAAAAATTTTGCATTAATAACTAACATATTGTTTTATACGTATCGCTCTCTATTTGAGCAAAATTAATATGTCTACAATAGCTTATGTCATTATTATTTGTTAAGTCGTCCATTTTAAACTCAATTTTTTTCGTTCATTATTTATCTGATTTTGGTGAATAAATTGTTCACAAACTGCGGAAAATATGAATGGGTTATTTTATGGTTCACCTCGTCTCGCTATGCGAAACTTATTCAAATGTAGAGCTGAAATTTATAGGTCATCTTGGTTTATAAACCCACAACATCCTCACGTCGTTTAATTTAGGGTTGATATGCATTATCTATATGTGCGTACACGCGCGCGTGCACACACACACACACACACATATATATATTCGACGACCTGAAGAAAGTAGCAATCCGCCTGTTTGCCATATATATATATTCGACGACCTGAAGAAAGTAGCAATCCGCCTGTTTGCCATCCAATGTAATTTTTTCCTATCATTAAATTAAAGGGGCGGCCCGACATTCCAATATTGACGAGAACAAGATGTATGACTACTAAAAAGAAAAGAAAAAAGAAAAGGAAAAAGAAGAAGAAAAGAGAAAAATATTGGAAGAAA
>JACGDI010000673.1:74377-182599 GCA_014898725.1 Jacaranda copaia
TCCCTTCTATTTTCTGGGTTTTTTTTTAGCTAATTTATAGTTTAATCAAATAATTTTAAATATATTTGTGTTTTTGTATATTATTAAGTATCAATTTAATATTATCTGAAATGATCTTTTTACTTATTTTATTCATTTAAAATTATTAAATTATATTCAAATGATCACATTATATTAACATTATGAAGTTTAAAATTATGATTAAAATGGAAAAAATATATTTTCCTTGCATTTTAATGATTTTTTTAAAAAAATATCTTTTAATTACCTTTTTTTAAAAATTTATCAAGTACTTAATGTGCTAAAATTTTGAAATGAAAAACTAACAACTTATTGTAAAATTAATGATAACATGCTATAGAAAAACATATGTCATTTAATTAAATAGTACCTCATATGAGATAAATGCTATCATACCTTATTGTAGACATGCCCAACATAGTTTGGTTTTTATGAAGTTTTAACAACTTGTAGTTCATTACATTCAACATCATAAACAACCCAAGTATCACTTGCCTACCTCTTTCACACATTTGAATGTCTTCCCAAGCAAAGAAACCACACCTATTATTAATGAAAACACAATCATGAACTCTCAATGAAGTTTTCAAAGTGTGCCTAAAATACCAAACACTTTCACTTCCAGCCATTTTTCTTTCTTCATCTGCAAAGTGAAGGGGTACTTTCTTGTAGTGTCTCATTGGGACCAAAACTCCAAATGAATCAAACCTATGAGACAAAAAATGCTCAACTTAATGGCCACGTCATTAGCACAAGAGGTGCTCCATTAATTTTTGGGCAAAAACCCTTTTAAGTTTTTAAATTGAAAAAAATAATGTACTTATTAGATGCAATGTGCAAATTTAATAAAGAATGGAACCAAAATTCAATCAGGCCTAATTTATGGGACCAAAAATACAATTTATCCCATTATATATAAAATAAAAATTATTATTAGTCAATATATATTATCAGTAATAATTTTTAAACTATCACTAATTTTGATCATTAATATTATATTTTTTGGTTGTATGCACGAGGTTTGGTGCAGAGATTTGGTACTTGAATCCTCTTTGTTTTTATTTATAAGGCTCTTTTTCACTTTTTATACTATTTTTAATCCTGAAGCTTTTAACCGGTATCCATTTTTATGGGAAATCAATTTATTTTTATTTTTAATTTTTTTAAAACTTAGTCTATCATATTAAGATATTATTCAAATTCAAATTTAATTTGATACAAATGAACCACTGTCATATTGAAGTAATATTTAAAATATATATAAATATAAAATTTTTAAAAAATATGTCATTTTATGCATAAAAAATAAATTTAGTAAAAATTTTCAGTAATATACCAACCCTATTCAATATTTTTGACAAATCATTTACATTTTTATATCAAAACAATATAACAACTTTTCACTAGAAATACCTAAAATTTGAAATTAGAGTGGAAGCACAGTCTGGCAACCTTAATCATGAATAATTACTTCAGTGGATTTAATTATTTTCATGTAAAATGATTTCTGTGCCACGTGAGTTTCACAACTCTGACTTTTAGATGTGGTCACTAGCACCGCCATTGTAACTCTTCTATTTATCAGTTACGTAGAAACTGTCAGCCAAGCTGGCTGATTACAATTGAATTTTCATAGTGGACTAACAATTTGGTTAAAATGGGAAACACACATTTTTAATCCGTATAGAATTCCATCTTAGAAGCATGCAAGATGTTTTAATTACAATTAGATATATATATTTCACAATATATCAAAATAAATATATTTTTTTCTGATTAGTTTTTTTATTTATAACACATGCATTCACATCAAGAGCCCATGAGAATTCAAACTCTATACCTTCCATAATATTAGTATATTTAAATATTATGAATCAATGCAAGCAATGTAAAATATGAGGGTTTGTAAGAGGGTGATCAAAGTATAGAGTAATAAGCTAAAACCATAATTGTTGATGATGTAGTGTTTGATGAAGATGAATTTGGATATATAGTTTTTTGGGTGCAAGAGCTGCTTTGTTTTAAGCTCAAGGTCAAAGCTCGAGCTTAGAGTGCAAGGTCAAACCTTCAACCTAGTGAAGCAAGTACGTTAGACTTGTTGAGGTAGTCCTTAGCTAAAATTCTTCAATACATAAGTCGAAATAAGTTTTGAAGAATAAAGAGGTTGAAAGTAAGCTAGCACAATAGCACGGGATACATACCTATTGCAATTTTGGGGCAAGTATTTAGTTAAAATGACTAATCAACCCATGATATCTCCTATAGATGTGGAATACTTTAGGTCTTTTGTAAAGTGACAAACATACCTTTTGGTGTCTTGGCCAACAAATTGAGGGCTAGGGGTAATAAATATGAAGAAAACTGGCTGACGATAGCATTAAACGCAAAAAGGATTGACTAACAGTGGCATTTAATGTGAAGGGGAACACCTAATAGAAAGCCTACAAGACATTAAATGTGGTTACTTGCACCAAGCAAATAGGAGTCAACCTTAGATAGGTTACTTATCCTACCATAGGTTATGTCTAGTCCAGACTAGTACTATTCAAATTGATTAGCTTGAGAGAGGTCAACATTAAAGTCAAACCTTATTAGAATGACAGGGCACATTTTTCTCTTTGAGGCACGCAATTCACCTTGTGTTCGAATTGTGACACAACTTGTCTAAAATTGCTAAATATCATCTATAACATGATCCCCCAATTTCTCAGTTAAATGGAAAATCTCGAAAGTAGAATAACAAACGGTTGGATTCAAAATATTCTTTTGACCTAGAAACCAAATATATTCTAGATGAAATGTTTTGCCTATGCGCAATAGTTACCATAATGCTCAATACCATGGGTTCCCCTGCATAGGCCACTAGCTGTACACATTTAATAGCAAGTTGTTAGTTGAAAATCAACTATCCATGCCTACTTTTCTTTTGTGAAAAGTAGAAAATCCCATCATTCTCACCATTTGTAACCTTTTATTACTTAGAGCAATTGGACACTAGTGAGGTTAAGAATTCCAAAATGCCTCAGGTGCCTAAGACAATTCATTTCTCTTTCTTCCTTTTCTTTAGTACTGCTTCCATATCTTCTTTTGCTTGGTTGTATTGATTATTTTTCTCCTTCTTTCCCTTTTTTACTTTATGCATTTTTACCTTATTCTTTTGATAAAAATTGGGTAATTGATTTGATTATGAGATTGAGAGAATTAGTCGAGAGGTTGGAATGAATTATGAGGCTTCAAGCAATGAAATAGAGATAGCTAACAATTCTCATGACTTTGGAAAAGCCCATGTTGAGATCAAAAAGGTGGCCAAAACTATGTCGCAAGAGGCTATGGCCTTTTTCTCATTTTACTTTTGACCACCGTAGTGAAATTAGGTTAGATGTGGGTCAAGAGATTTGGCTCGAATTAGGGAGAGATTCTTCATTTCTTTAGAATACCATCTTTTAGCCCTTGGCCCAAATGATAGAATGGATTGTCCCCCAACAAATTGCATAATTGTGCATATCCCTACTTTGTAAGCTTAGGTCCACAATTGCTAGAGAAGTCTAGGAAATTTGATTGGATTAGATATCTATCCAACCTAGCTTCTCCAAATTCATATTTCCTAAGTTATAGTTTTATCGTCATGATGCAAAATCATGAGTAATCTCTTACTTTTGCTAATTTTCTAGTTGTTTTACTTCCCTTATTCTTAAAAATTTAAGAGTTCTCTAAATATTGGTTTCTTCTATTTCACCTCTTACCCTGGATGAAGGTTAGTGGCACTTTTTCTTCATAGAGAAAAGATTAGAAGAAAAAGTTCCTATATGTTCGATTCCTAAAAGGCTAGGGGTGAGACCTTCGAAGGAGCTTAAGGGAGACAAAGTCAATTGGGCCAGAAGAAAAAGCTCTAACTACGATAATACTTTTACAAAGTAGCTCATCGAGATGCATATGACAACTAAAACCTTTCCTAGAAAGCTAGTGTTAGTAGGGTTATCTTAGACCTATTCTAGAGTTATTGAAGCTAATAGCTAGGTAGCTCATAGTTTTTTAGTAACTTGCTCTCAAACATTATTTCCATTTTTAATGCCTTTCTTAATATTTACAGATTGAATGCTTATCTTGACTACTAGAGTTATGAAGCTAGGTAAGGTGGTGGACGTCTCACTTGATTGCAAAATTGGACTAATAGGTTCTCAACCTCTACCAAAAACTTAATGTTTGATGCCTACTTCAAAAACCCAGATAAGCTTAAGAGTGCCATGTGCTCCTCAATCATGTTTACCCAATCAAAAGGAAAAAGTTTTATTGAGGTCGAGGCATCAGGGCCACCTTAAAAGAAAACTAGTTAATATTGAATCTTTTGGTGCTACTTTGACTTCGAAGCATTAAGCACAAATGAATTTTGAACTTAGCCCTAATTGGAAGCTATTTAAATGGCTCACAGCCATGAGACCATACAATAGGCTCAATCTTCAATTTTCTTCAAATACAGATTCTTCACTATCTGTAATGATGTAGCCTTGCTAAATCTAAGATCAAGAGTGGCCTCTATTGATAGATCTCTTTAGCTAACTTATTCACTCAAGATATCAAGAAAAACCTATGCCTCTTTTATTTGGAGACAAAAAATTACATACTATCAAAAACCTTATAAGTTGATCTCTTCATTTTTCTTTCCACTTTACATACTCATTTTCTCTTAACTTGATTTTCTTGCTTTGACTTTCTTGTAGTATTCCCAATCTACTTTTGCCATTTACCATCAACATATGGTGGCAATGATGGATTGAAAAGATTGACATCAAAGGTGTGATGACTCGGAGAGCATAGTCAGTGAAAGCCATTCTAGAGAAGATTGTTACATCTGACTCCCTCTAGTGTCAAGTGAATGAGGTTGAGGCCTAACATTAAATCTACCCTACTAAGGAGCACCTACTAACTACCATTGATAATGACTATCTAATTTTTGAGGTTGAAAGGCAAAAGGGGACATGCAGAGGTTGACGAAAAAGGCAAATGGGGTCTTGGCTTGTGGTCATGCCAAGGAAAAAAAATAGTTGTATTAAACAATATTGAAGCCTCATATAAATCCAATATGCTAAAAGAAATATGGTCGTAGAAAACTTTCTCAAGATCCCAACCGTCAAGGATGCTTGTATCTTCCTTGGATTGGAGAATCTAAAGGACTTCAATAAGGCTCTTAGCAAACAATGCATAATTAGTGTCAACTTTGCTAAAAGTTTGCAATATCACGCTGGCTAACAAACGCCTACCTTATTCAAATAAAAAAATGAAGGAGTATAGTTTTGTTTGACCTATAATCAAGTAGCTTGTAAAAGCTCAACATGTTAAGGAATCGATCAGCCAAGCTTCTAAGTACACCAAGGATCCAAGTATTAGTCAAGGAAGGAACCTATGCCACTGAGGATGAGGTCGAGCCTTTCCCTGGCCCCACTCGAACTCCTACTCACTCTCCAACTAAACCCTTACTCCTATATAAGTCCCCAAATCCCATTTGTATTAGCTAACAGGGCTTATGTAATTTCATCTTTGAGTATAAAAAATTATTTTCAATAGTAATCTTTGAGCCCATTGCTTCTTTATTTTTCTTTGTGCAATTATCTTTAAGTTTGCTATTGATTTTCCTTGGATATGCCATAACCCATTTATTAAGAAGTAGTCTCAGCTATACTTTTCAAGAAGTAGTAATATAGGTCTATAATTATGTAATTTGAACTAATAACTTTAAACTTGTGGCTTGAAGTTAACATTTTATGTTAAAAGAAATTGAATTTTGTTAAACATAAAGGTAGTTTAACCTACATCAATAGTCTAAAGACAACATTAGTTACTCAAATAAGTTAGTCTTAGAAATCCTATAAGGGATTTGTCATTGACGGTCTAAAGGCAACCTTTAGTATTCAATCTGTTGCTGATCAAAATTAAGATATGATAGCAGTTCAATTAGTTGATTTAATTATGATCAACCATAAGACTTGAATGAAAATGTTGGAAATAAACAGTGTTATTGAACAATAGATTTAAAATTGATTGCATATGGTCACAATAGTGGTAATAGAACAACATATCATTTGTTGACATCTTTGCTGAATGAGACATGAAATTTGCATAAATTGATCGCATTTCATTGTTAAGGTCATTCATTACCATATTGGTCAACTAATTGATAAAAGTCATTCATGGCTACTTTAACAAATATGCTGGCCTTTCCCACTTAGGATTGAGCTTGCCAACATGCTTTCAGACTTTGGCTTTCTTATGGACTAGATTACCTACTTGAAAATTTCTAAAATAAATTGCTTTGTTTCATGCTCTTACCATTGACCACTTGTACATTTCATCTTATATAGGCTTAGTTTTGCTTTTCTTTCAATGTTTCAAAATTGAGTTCTCTTATGTTTTCATTTCTAATGGTGTCGTAATGGATGACACTTGTTTTTCCTTGAATTAATTTAGCATCATGGCATCAAAACTATCAATTGCTCTATTAGTAACTTGAGTGTTGACCGTGTCTTGAAATTTGAACTAGAAATAATGAAATAGTGAGAAAAGGAAAAAAAAGTAAAGAAATGGTAAGAAACAACAAAAATAGTGCAAAAACGAGGGAAGAATAGTAGCTAGTGTGCTGTAGTATGCAATAGGGGATCCCAGCTTATAGAATGTGCATGCCATCTATATGAACACACATAAGTGCCCATTGAGCACTAAAGCATGCACGTGGGGTGCCCTAACACCAGTCAAGATCTTGTGTTGAGACACCACTAAGGTATGGCTGCTATTGGCCTTGTGGCCAATTTTGCAAGATGTGCACCCCTATTGCAATTATTGTGTGTTAGGGTACATGGTGGAGGCCCAACAACTGTTTTTTAACCTAAATGCATCAACAATTTTTTCTCTGTTTTCACTTTAAGATCTTTTTTTAGTTTTAGATTATTTTTGAGATTTTTTCTTTGAAAGGAGGATAGAATAAGGGAGTTAGGTGTCTTCATAAGATTTGTGGAACTTTAATTTGTACTTGGTACTTTATTTGATATAAATAAAATTTATTTCTTTGTCGCGTAAAGTAGGCACATTGTTGAATCTTGTTAAATCTTGTATTCTATTGTTAAATTTCTTCGTGGGTATGTCGTAAATTTTATTATTTGGTCCTTTTCTTGTTATAACAAACTAGTATTAGATCCAAGTTGACCAAGATGTCTGTGACGATATATGAGGTACAAATATTTAATGGGAAGCATAATGTTTGGCTGTGAAAGATGAAGATGCATATCATTTTATGTTTACAAGGTTTATAGTGAGCTAAAGGGTAAAGATTTCTTGTCACAAATGTTTTAAGAGAAGCAAACTGATGAATTTATGGCAAAAGCTTACAGTACTTTAGTATTATAGCTAGCAAATATGTGCTGAGAAAGGTCATTGCAGAAAGTACACCGGCAAGATTTTTGGTCAAAATTGGAGAGTTTATATATGAAGAAGTCCCTCACAAAGTAGATGTATTCAAAACATTAGTTGTACAACCTAAAGAAGAAGGAAGGTACATTTAGTACTTAGGATATTAATTATTTTAATAAGATAATATTGGATCCTACTAATATTGATGTGCAAATTGAGGTTGGAGATCAAGCATTAAATGTTTCTTCTATGTTCTCTGCCTAAATATTTTGAGTACTTGATTACTACTTTACCGTATCGAGAGATACGGCACCAATGGAGGATGTGAAGGCCTCTTTGAATTCGAATGAAAAGAGAAAGCATGTTTTAGGCAATAGCAATAGTGAAAGTGGGCAAGGAATAATTGTGAAGCAAGGATCCAATTACACAACATAATTTAAACATTTCATCATATGAAATAATTTGATTCACCACACATTAAGCATTTATTTTATGCCAAAAAGTTAGTTAGATTTAGAGAGGAGAATCATGTACCTTGGATGATTCTTTAAAGATTAAGGTGTAGAATCTTCACTTGACTCCTCAATTAAAGATCTACCACTTTCTCTTCCAGGGATCTTTCTTCCTCACTTCTTGGCCTCAACTTACAACAAACAAAGGCCTCCAAAATGACCTCAAAATCATTCTTAGTGGTAGCTTGAAGATTGGCTAGATGAAAACTTTAAAAACCACCTAAAACTTTTAAGAACTCTTCCTCAATGAAACTTTTTTGTTCACCAACAATAGTATTCAAAGTATGGTATCTCCAATGTTACCTACACACCTTACAAGCATTCTAAATCTTTAAACTTTGGCTACAAGAATAATGAAGAACAAGGGGGAATTTTGGAGGAGAAACTGTAAGGTAGTTTAGAAGAGACAGAGAGAGAGAGAGAAAATCTATGGAGGGAGTTATTTTGTGCACAACAAAATGAGAGGAAGGTAGATTTTTGGTGTGATAGCTGATCACATGAGGAGGAGGGGCTCCCTTTTTAAGGCATGAAGGATGCCACTAGATGCATCCTTCACACCTTCCTCTCATGTGTTGCCACCTAGCAATATGCCTATTTGGACGCGAAGTAGGATTTTCAATTCCATTAATTAAAATACAAATTTAATTAGTAGATTAAATTTTGAAAGATCTACATCATGCCTATATAATGGATTGAGGTCATATTGTTACCTTTCAAGCAAAATCCAACCAAAAACGCAAAGTACAGCTTTCTTTCCTAAAGGCAAACTGCTTATGGTGCAGCAGAGTGTGATCAACTTTTAATCAGGCAAATCACCTTGGATTCAAGCCAAATCTGGACGAAACTTTCACTAACTCGATGGATAACATCCAGTAAAAATTTCAGAACCAAAATTCTTTCAAAAGACCTCTAATAGATCCTAGAAACATACTGCTCGAATGGATGATCACCAAAGCAAGCAATCCAAAATTCATCTTGCCTATATTGCCAAAGTCCACACACCAATTGACAATCCTTTTCTCCTCAATTTATTTGAAAACATCAAGGGTAAAGATATATGGTAGGAGGCTGAAAATGGTGAGGGAGGTGAAGAAGAGAGTGAAGCATCTACACATGAGAGAATCACTTTTTGAAGGGAATTTTGGATCTAACTTTTAGATGTACAAAATGTGTGAAAGATTTTAGTGCTAGGTGCCCCCTTCTCTATATCTTTATATAGAGTGGATATGGTGCGATGCCAAGGTGGCATCACACCCTCGTCAAGGTGGGGGTGCCACCTAAGCATGCCAACTTGCAAGCATCTTGCAAGTTGCTTGTTAATTTGTGTTGAATTTGAATTTAATTTGGAATCTAGATTTCATCTCATGAAATGTTCACCTAATTAAATTCTAATTCAGCACCAAATGAACATTTCATTTGAATTCTCCCTCCAAAATTAATTCTTTATTTTAATTAAATTAAACACTTTAATTTAATTAAACTTTGACTTAACCTTTGAGTTAACTAACTTACTCTTTAAGCTAGATCCTGTTAACTTAACACCTTAAATTAACTTGATTAATTGATAGTCATGAGGCACTAAATTTAATTGGTCTTAATTTAACTTCTTAAATTAATTAGATCAATTTAACAATTAAATTGATCAAGACGAGAAGATTAAAAATTGAGTCAACTAATTCCCTCAAATTTTGGCTACCATGGAATCCTTCTAACACTTAGAAGATTCCCATCAATATTTAGGATTGGCAATTGGCTTTTGAGTGTGACCCATTAGGTTGTACCACTCATTGGACATGGGCTCACAACTTTTGTAACTTTAGAATATCATATATTCATATTAGTTTAAACTCTTTTAAACTAACTAGATCAATTCAATTAATCTTTATTATTTGAAGAGTACCCAATCTCCATGGTCGATATCCAACCCCAAGCCTATGGAGCCCAACAATTAGCCGAATGATACTTTTGATGAACCATTCTAGCTCTATGTGTACCACACAAACATGGTCATTTTGTCTTCTATCTCCTTAAAAGAGGCCTAGGGCAAGATATTCATTGACTCCTTAATAGCCTTGATACTATTCATCTATTCTTAATGTTCAATTTCAATTTGTGACCTTATCTTTGAAAAACTCCTTTGCCAAATTGTCACACTACTTTGGCCAAGGACTCCTAGGAATCAATCATCATAGAACTCATAGGAGATGCACTCACCCTTCATAAAAACAAGGAGTTGGGTCTCATTTTGGATCTCATAAACCTCTATATCTAAGTAACTCATGCCCAATCGCTCCCGAAATATTTGCTAAGTGGCCAAGATGGAGTAAAAGCATGAGGACCTAAACACACGTTTACAATAGATCCTCGGGTCAAAGAATTAGTTACATGCACTAGCGTAAACTGGAGAATTATCCATTATTGACTTGCCACTATGGCTATCTAGTAGATTCTCCAGGCTAGTCTCCAATACTTTGTTCTCTAACAAATGCCTATTAACCTATACCCATATCTCATGTAGTTTGCTCGTGGGATGATGCAACATCCAACCTTGAATTATGCATCACTAGTGTAACCTTATCCAAATCTTAGATGTCCTATCGCATAAGATTCTATGAGTTAGGATATTTAAGATCATGATCGTATAAGACTTATTCTATGATCACCACCTAGTGTGTGACTAAGTTCTATAGTCTTGTGTGATCTAGGGGCTTCAACCATATGCTAGTGAAGTAATAAAAGCATCAAATGAAGATGGCTATTTATAAGAAATATCTTTCAATCAAGATTGTATCACAAGTGAAATAGTTTACATGCCAATCTAATTAGCTTGCAAGATATTATTCCAATTAATTTTTGACTTGGTTTTATATGGGCTCTTTTATTTTAATTTTTCCTCTAAAACTACATTCTCCAATTAATTAAAATTAATCCTTTAATTTCATTAAACCTACTTAACTCTTTAAGTTAGTAAGACTAACTAAATTGTCACATAGCTTCAATTAAATTAACATCTTAAATTAATTGGTCTAATTTAACTCCTTAACTTATTTAATCAATTAAACACTTTAAATTAATAACTTGATCAAGTTAATTATCCAACTCCTTAGATAATTTCTCCAATCCTAATTAAAGTGGTTAAGGCTCCTATGTATGGCCCATTAGGCTCACCAATTAATTAGACATGGTCTCCCAACTTATTGTGATTTAATGAATATCAAATATTTTGATCAGTCAGTTTCATAATAACCTCGATAATTATGTATCTACTCTTGATGTGTAATTCCATTTTATAATCTAAACTTTAGAGAACTCCTTTTCTAAATTGTCATCTCACTTTGTGCAAAGATTTCTCAAAACTAGTCATCCTAGAATATATATGAGATCTACACGTTCTTCACTACAAGTAAAATAGATCATCCCATCTTGGAACTCACCAACCTCTATAGTTAGGTAGTTTGTGCCTAACCTAAGCCCCAGGAGACTGGCTAAGTGGTTGGGACAAAATAATGCACGAGGATCCAACTATAAGGTTATTGTGAAACCTCAAGTCAAAGGACTAATTATATATACTATCGTAAGTTAAAAGAATTTTTCACGATCGATAAGTCACTCCAGCTATCTCATGAATTCTCTGAAAAACTCTTTAGTGAACTTGTTCTCTTACAAAAATCCACTAGTATGCATCCATGTCATACACAGATTGCTCATGAAATAGGGTAATATACAACTCCTTGGAGTATGTATCATTAGTACAAATCTATTCGAATCTTATATGTCATGTCTCATATATTATTTGAAATATTCAAAATGATAAGCATAGAAACTTGTTTAATGATCACCATTATATACACGACCCAAGTCCTATAATCTTACATGATTTTAGGGCTTGAACCAAATATAAGTGAAGAATATCATAATTTGTATAAGAAGAAGATGGCCATTTTATAGATATCATTCAATTAAGATTATATCACATGAGTAGTTTTACACTCCAATCTAATTGGTTGGGGGGCACTACTCCAACATTCTCAAGTTCTCTCAAAGGCTAGTACTAGGTACATGATAACATTTATAGATAATTTCTCATAGAAATCATAATTATACTTGTTGATGGATAAGGATGAGGTATTTGTCAATTTCAAGCAAGAAAGACCATGATTGAGAATTAGACTAGAAAGAGGTTAAACACTTGAAGGCTAGAAATCGTTCGAAGTTTTGCAATGAGAAATTTCATGAGTTTTGCTATAAGGAAGAGATTGTGAGGCATTGTTCAATTTGTACATATACTGTAATAGAGCGAGGTTGCAGAAAGGATTAGTAGAACTATTTTGGATAGAGCTAGATGTATGCTCACTAATGCCGGATTGTCCTAAATGTTTTTGCTAAAGTTGTTAGTATTACATATTATTTGGTGAGTAGGTCATCATCGACTACTTTGGACTACAAGACACCAATAAAAGTTTGGTCAAGGTTAGATCACTCAAATTTGAGCGTATTTGACTATCCGGCCTATGTTTATGTTTGTGATGGAAAGCTTGAGTCATGGGCAAAGAAGTAAATTTTACTAGGTTATGTAGATGAAGTCAAAGGTTATCATTTGAGTAGTACTGATGGCACTAGAAAAATTCACAAAAGTTCTAATGGAAATTTCCAACTAAAATGTGATTAATTTCCAACAACACAAATTGCCTTCAGAAATCTGCCTAAACATCAAAGCAAAAATTGGAGACTTTTGGTGTTATTGTGGCTTAAAATGTTCTGACTAGAATTCTGTTGGAAAACCCATCAAAAAGTTGATTAATTTTTTAATTTAAAATAAAATTATTGAAATTTTGATGGTCGCTTTTGATAGAAATCCATCGGAATTCAATTGAAAAGTTAAAATTAATAACTCACCATAGCCTTTTTTCTTTCCTCCTTTTATGCCTTTCTTCCTCATTTTCTATCATCCTCTATCTACTTTCTACCCACCTCTTCCTCTCCCACACCCATTAGCTCTTATTCATTGTGTCCTACCATAGCACACTATGCCAGCCACCAACAATGCCCATTTGCTGACACCACATTACAAGGCCACCACCATTTTCGCCACCCACCAATGTTTTTTAAATTTAAAATTATTATTTATGATTTATTCCATTAAATGTAGAAAACTTATATGATTAAGTTTTAGGGTGTTATGTTTATTTATTTGCATTTATTTATTTACTTAATTTTTAATAGATTTGGGGTTAGGATTTATTTGTTCAAGTTTTATTAACTTTGTGGTTGTATTGCATGATTTTTTAATTTTATTTTATTTGAAACTTAATTATGTTTTTCATGTAAACTATGTCAATGGTTTAGTTTATGGATGTGATTAGTTTATTGATGTTGTATGTTTATGTATTAGATATCAATTTAGCATTTAAGTTTGTTTTTTATAATTTTAATTCATTAATTTTATAAAGCTTTGATTTTTTAGGATTTCATTTGTTTAATTTAGAGTTTATTAAATTTATATTATATTTTTAATTTATTTAATTTTATGTTTGTTCAATTTAGAAGAGTTTTGGTTAGGAAATTTTCACACTTTTCCAGCCATACCAATTACATGCAGTTTCTGGAATAGTGAAGAACTCACATGTCTCTCCTTGGATTTTATTTTTCAAGGAAATTCTCTCACTAAATATGAATCCCTAGCATGATTTGATCCTTGGTATGCTTGTAAGAGCTAGTTAATTTCATGCTTTGGAAGTTTTGATAATTGGACCCTAGTGTCTTACTTTCAAGTGGTATCGTAGCCTAAATCATGCTTAAATTTGGATTATCTTTGGTTGATTGACTCATATGATGGATTAATCTAGATCACCAAATTCTAAATTCGTATAATGGATTGGAGGGTTTGGTTGTTGTTGTGTGTGGCTCCTAGATTGATGAATTGAAAACGTGCTATTATGTGATTTAATTGTTAAATCTTGTAGTTAGTATGTTTTAATTCATAATGATTAATGTTGAATGTTGATTTGACATTAATTATTGTTATATGTTGATATAGCATGTTTATAATCGATCAAAAGAGTTTTGGTCATTTTGAATCCAATTTGATTAGAGTTTTATTGGAGATTTTGGAGAATATGATTCTAGCTTTAATCATTTTTTGAAGGCATGTTTGAGCACTTGAATTTCCACTTTTAAAAGCTATTTTGAATCTAGAAATTCATCTAAGATGTGTGTTTTGGTGTTGAGAACATGCAAAATTTATTATTACCTGAGAGTTGAGTGGAAAA
Organism: Jacaranda copaia; assembly: GCA_014898725.1. Classification (NCBI taxonomy): domain Eukaryota; kingdom Viridiplantae; phylum Streptophyta; class Magnoliopsida; order Lamiales; family Bignoniaceae; genus Jacaranda; species Jacaranda copaia. Next base: position 88,578 of record JACGDI010000673.1, read on the forward strand.
AGGCTTGACATGCTTTGAAGCCCTAAAATAAGGGTTGTCCAACATCTTGCCAAGTGCTAGCCGGGTGCTGAATGCATGCCTTGCACCTAGGCTGGGTAGCAATCCATAGTTTGAGATTTTGGTATGCTTTGAGCCATTTTTTCAACTCCTTTAATGCTCAATTTAGTTTTGCACTACACGCATTAGCTGCACAAGTGTTGTGCAAAGTCTCAAAATTATGTTTGACATTTTTTTGAGTGCTCTTAAAAATTGGTTAAAGTTAATCTTCCAATCATGGCATATGAGTTATGCTTGTCGAATTATTTTTTTATGAGATAAGTATTTAATTGTTAGAATTATTTTTTAATTCTAGATAAATTTATTGTTCATTTAATTGTTGAATGAATGATGAATGAATGGGGATGATCATGAGCATTTAATATTAATTTTATTTATTTCAAGTTGTTGAAATGAGTTATATTAAATGGGTTTTGCATGTCTCTTGTTCTATCTTGTAAAGTTATGAGAGTAGAATTAGTAGGAGTAAGGTTTTCTTTCTTTTGTAAAAGTTGCAAAGAGCAAAAAGGATCTAAGGAGGCTTGAAGGCCCAATAATGTGTGGGATACACTCATGTAATAGTTTAATTTAATCAATCCATTTAAAATCAATCGAGTGATGCACCTATGACTCTATGTGAATCACTTGGTTAGACTCATGGCCATCCTAATCTAGTAGCATACTAGGTGCATTTACTTATTTACACTCTTCATATCCTATTGATATATGAGATGCATGATTAGGATACAGAGAACCTAAATAAGAAGATAAAAATTATGAGATCTTTGCAAGCAAAAACCCTTCGCTTAGACTACACTTATAATGTCTAAGTGTTTTTCAATTATTAAGTCTCTATGGATACAAATTAGAAGAGTTTTAATTAATCCAAACCTTTTAGCAATAGTGTATGCCATGACGATACTACTAATTTTGTGTGATGGAACTCATAAATGGTGTCACACTTATGAGAAAAGCTGTAAGTATACACATAGCATGAGGTGCATATTTGACTTAAAAACCCTCACACATTGGTACTCATAAATGGGGGATGTCAAGAGGTCATCTTGAGATAAAGAAAGATTATTAGGTTGGACTTAACACCAAGTAGTATAGATGACACATGTAAACATGGGTCTATGTGAAAAGTGAAACAAAATATATCCACTAGGTCTTAATTCTCACTAGGAAATGCAATTTCCTAAATTTTTCTTGGGGTGAAGAATTTGATAAAATAGTGGGAGAAAATATGTTTGAAAGACCATAAACATGTTTTAATATCAAATTTAATCACATGCTTATTCGCATTTTTTGCCTTTGGCAGATTTTTGAAATCTTCAACAAATAAATAGCTAAAAATCCACTTGTAAGCATTTTGGAAATAAATAAACTCACTGAGCCTAACTTCAAAAATTGGTTAATAAACCTTAAGATAATTCTTGAATCCAATAAGAGGACTTGTGTTCTTGATCAAAGTTTACTAGACACATCAGATAATGACACAATTGATGAGGTTCATGAAGTGTTCACAAAATTTGTAGATGATAATCTACAAGTTAGATGCTTCATGATGGCATCCATGACTAATTAGCTCCAAAAAACTCATGAGCAAATGAAATATGCTTCTAAGATCTTTACATACCTACAAAAGTTGCATGATGTTCAAACTAGGCACAAAAGGTTTACTTTATCTAAAAGCTTTTAGGTTAAAGATGAGTAAAGGGGCTAGTGTTCATGATCATGGGCTTAAGATAATAGGACTCATCGAGAAGCTTGGATAATTTGACATGATTATGGACAATAACCTCTATATATATTTGACCTTATAGTTGTTACCACCATCGTTCGACCAATTCATTGTGAACTTTAATATGTCCAAGCAAAAAGTGACATTCAATGAATTGGTGAATATGCTTGTGACCGCCGAGGTGACAATGAGAAAGGAAAACCTCTTGTGATTATATCCTTGTCCAAGTCAGAAGGTTTTAGAGGCCTTAGAAAGGGTGGTAAGAGAAAGAAAAGTTCTTCCAAAGAAGAAAGAACTCAAGAAAGGTTTCAGGTAGGTCAAGAAAAAGGTTAACGCTAATGTAAGTTTTTCCATTATGGTGAAAAGAGACATTGGAAGAGAAACTTGAAAGCTTACCTTACAACCTTTGAGAAAGGTATGTATTTCTTTAAGGTGCATTTGACAACTAATTCTTCCTCATGGGTATTTAACACCGTATATGGTTCTCACATTTGTAATTCATTATAAGGGATGGAAAGAAAAAGAAACCTTTATGAAAGGAATTTGATCCTCTGCCTTGAAAATGGAGCAAGAGTTGTGGCCGTGGTCTAAGGCGTAATCAAGTTAGACTTAGGAAATTTTTGTATCATTCTTGATCCATTCTTAATCCAATTTACTATGTATACAACTTTGTTAAGAACATCATTTCAATTCCTGTACTTGATAATGAAGGATTTGATTTTTCTATATCAAATGAGAAGTTAAAAGCATTAAAGAATGGTTTTTTAATTGCTCAAGGTATATTAGTTAATAGATTATACATACTTGATTCTCCTACTCCTCTAATGCATGTTTAAATAAATAAAAGAAAGCTAGATATCCAAGAAGATGCCATTTTATGGCATGCTAGACTTGGGCATATCTCTAAAAATAGGATGAGCTTTAAAAGCTCTTAAAGCTCTAAAAGTTAGTGGCATTGAGGACCTTCCTACTTGTGAATCTTATTTATAAGAAACAAATGACCAAAGCTCCCTTTGTAAGACTAACGGAGTGCTCCGCAAGTCCTTTGAATTTGATCCACACGAACGTTCATGGACCACTGAGAGTTAGTAGGAGAGGTGGCTATTTTTACTTCATTACCTTCATTGATGATTATAGTCAGTGTGGACATATGTGTCTTATGAAGTATAAGTCCAAGGCCTTTGGAAAATTCAAATAGTATAAAAGTGAAGTAGAAAAGTCAAATGGACTTAGTATTAAAGCCCTTTGATTGGATCAAAGGAGAGAATACTTAACTACCAAATTCTTAGATTGTCTTAAGGAGAATGAGATTATCTCTCAGTGAACTCCACCCGACACATCCCAATTCAATAGAGTAGCCAAGAGAAGAAATTGTACCTTAGTGGACATGGTACATTCTATGATGAGTTTTTTTTATGTGCCCATATCCTTTTAGGGATATGCCTTGGACACAAAGGTGAAGTTACTAAATATAGAACCTTCAAAGTCAATGCCTAAAACACTATATAAGATATGGTATGGCAAAGCATCCTCTTACCATTATCTAAAGATTTAGGGATTTCCTACCTACATGAGGTGGACAATGGAAAATAAATTAGACAGTAGGTCCATCTTGTACAAGTTTAGGGGATACCCAAGAGAGTCTATAGGTTATTACTTTTATAATCCCTCGAAACAAAAGGTGTTTGTTTCAAGGAATGCTTATTTTTTAAAAAAAGGATTTCTATTGGATAGATAAGAAATTGTCAATAAACTTGATGAAGTTTTAGATGGTCAAGAAATCCCACAGAAGTAGAACCAAATGAATTATAAAAGCCTTGTATACAACCTATGAGAAGGTCAGACCAAATCAAGAAGCAACCCGAAAGGTTCGAATTTCTTCATGACATAGGAAAACTGAATGATGATCTAAAGCCCTATGAGAAAGCTATGTTAGACATATATTCTACACATTGGCTTGAAGCCATGGGATCCGAAATGGACTCCATGTACATGAACAAAGTATAGACTTTGGTAGATCCACTTAAGAGAATAGTTCTTGTGGTTACAAGTGGATCTATAAGCGAAAGCGTAGGGTAGATAGAGAAATGGTGACTTTAAGAAACGACTTGTGGCAAAAGATTATACTAAAAGACCTAGAATCAATTTTGAGAAAACCTTTCCACCAATCGCTATGCCTAAGTCCATTTGAATTTTAATTGCTATAGTTGCATATTATGACTATGATATAGGGCAAATAGATGTGAGAATCACTTTCCTCAATGGTGATATTGAAGAAGAAATTTACATGAAGAAACCATAAGGTTTTACATCTAAGAGGAGTGAGCAAAAGGTTAGAAAACACCAGAGATCCATTTATAGACTCAAACAAGCATCCCGAAGTTGGAACATACATTTTTATAAAATAGTCAAATTATTTGGCTTTATCAAAAATATGTATGAACCATATATGTACAAAAATGCTAGTGGGAGTTTAGTATAGTTTATTGTGCTTTATGTCATGACATCTTTCTTATTAGGAATAAGGTAGAAATGCTAGAGTATACTAAAGCATGGTTATCTAGATAATTCTCTATAAAAGATTTGGGAGAAGCATCTTATGTATTGGGAATATGTATTATAGAGATAGATCGAAGAAGATGCCTGGGCTTTCCCAAACCCTGTAGTTGACAAGATACTAAAGAGGTAAGAGGTTTAGTATAGCAGAATCCAAAAGATGATTCCTTCCCATGGAACATGGCATTCATTTCTCAAAGTTTATGGCCACCAAAACTGAAGAAGAGAAATAAAGAATGTCTCACATACCTTAGGCCTCTGCTATTGGAAGCATCATGTATGTAGTTCATTGTACAAGACCGGATGTGGCATACTCGTTAAGCATTACAAGTAAGTTCTAATCCAATTCTAGTAAGATTCACTGATTGGCCATGAAAACAATCCACAAGTACTTGAGAAGGACTAAGGACTTTTTTTTAGTATATGACAATAGAGTTTTGAAACTTGAAGGGTTTTCGGATTCAAGTTTTCAATCCAATGTAGATAACCTCAAATCCACTTCTGGATTTATATTTGACCTCAATAGTGGTGTGGTAAGTTGGAAGAGTTCCAAACAAGGTACCATAGCCGACTCAACCACTGATGTAGAATATGTTGTAGCTTTGGAAGCTGCAAAGGAAGACATTTTGATGAAAAACTTCATTCAAAAGTTGAATGTAGTGCCTAGCATGGTTGAGCCAGTAGTTGTCTTTTGTAACAATAACGGAGTGGTAGCGCAAGCTAAAAAGCCAATATCTTATTAGTGTTCCAAGTACATATTGAGGCGATATCATTTTATCCGAGAGATCATTTTAGAGGTGATATCTGAGTAGAGAGAGTTACCTTAGAAGAAACATAACAAATCCATAGACAAAACCCCAACACAAAAGGTTATTGAAAGATATCTTGTAAAGATAGGTCTTAAGGCCATGGGGCATTGGCTTTAGGGAAAGTGGGAGATTATTGGAATAGTACCCTGCAGGCTAATGAGATTGGCCTTGTAAAAGCTATTTCTTTGTAAAAATAATCTTGATTGAATGATATTCTTTACATGGCTATCTTCATCTTATGCTCCATTTCACTTCTTTGGCATTTGGATAAAGCCCGTAGATCAACAAAAACATCAAGATTTGGTTCAGTGACCAAGGGATAAGTCTCACACGGTCATGATCTCAAATCTTTCAAGTCATAGGATCTTATGAGATGGGTATCTAAGATCTGGATAAACTTGCACTAACGATGCATAAATCAAAGAGTCCGATATTATTCCATTCCATGAACAACTATATGAGATACGGGTATATGTTAATTGGAGTTTGTTAAAGAACAAGGTACTAAAGACCCATAGGAGAATCCACTAGATAGTTGTAATAGCAAGTCAATAGTGGCCAATTCTCTCGTTTATGCTAGTGCATGTTATTAGTTCTCTGACCTAAGGATCCATGGTAACCTTGTGTCTAGTTCTCATGCTTTGACTCTTTCTTGACCTCCAGTGGGTCTTTTGGGTTGCGATTAGGTATGAGTTACCTAGCATGGAGATTTATAAGATCTAAGATTAAATTTGACTCATGTTATTGTAAATAGCGACTGTATCTGTTGTATTCTATAATGTTCGATTCCTAAAAATCCTTATCCAAAGAGGTGTGACAATTTGAAAAAGAAATTTTCTAAAGGTGAGGTCACACAAAGGGATTGAATATTGAGAATAAAAACATAAGCCTCTTTCTCTAGACCTCTTTCGAGAGATAGTAGACGAAAGGACCATATTTGCATAGTACGCATAAAGCTATGATTGTTCCCCAAAATATTCATTTTGGCCAATTATTAGCCTTTATGGGCTTGAGGTTGGACATCAACCATGCAGATTGGGTACTCTTCAATTAATGATATTAACTAAATTAAGTCAATTAGTTTGAAAGGAGTTTTAAACTAAAACAAATATAAGAAATTCAAAAGTCATGTAGAGTTGTGAACTCATGTCCAATGAATGGTAGAATCTATTGGGTCATACACAAAATTCAATTAACTTCCTAATTGATGGAGAAAATTTTCTAAATGTTAGAAAAATTAACTCCTAGTAGACCGATTTTATGATACCATTTTTTAAGGCCATTTTTGGCTTGATTAATTTAAGTGTTAAATTAATCAAATAATTTAAGGATTTAAATTAGATCAATAATTAAAGAGTTAATTATTTGGTGCCAACATGACTATCAATTGGTTTAAGTTAAGCTTAAGAATAAGCTAGTTTGACTTAAAAGTTAAGTCAAAGATTAATTAATTTAATTAAAGAGTTTAATTTAATTAATGGGAAGAATGAACTTTGGAGGGAAAATTAAAATTAAAAATTTATTTGAATTATCACCTTAATTAATTTAGAATTAGATTCAAATGTAATTAAAATGCACATGAAATTCAAATTAGATTTCAATTTAATTTGCCACCTTGGTACCTCTACTTAGCCGCCCCTCCTTGTGGAAGGTGTGATGCCACCTTGGTATCACACCATTCAACATCTATATATAGATATAAAAAGAGAGGATCAACCATTATGACACCATTTGTGAAAAATTAGATTATTTGCAATTTCCCTCCAAAACCTCTCGCAAGCATTGCATTCATATGTTGAAAGCTTTTCTCTCTTCTTCTTTTTCCCTACCCAAAATTTTCCTCCATCATACTAAATCTTCTTTTTTATTCCAACTTATAGATTGGAGATTTTGGAAAATTTAATTGGTGTGTGGATTATAACAATAGAGGCAAACATTAGAGTTTGCTTGTTTTGGAGATCCACCTGCATAGACTATGATTTGGAAATTTTCTCCAGGAAGTTCCATAAATCATTTTGATTCAAACTTTTTTATGGCACGTTCTTCAGGATGTTGAGAATCTCCAGTAATTTTCTCAAAATTTTTGGAGAAGTTTTGGTTGGGCAATTTTTGGACTCTTTAAGCTGCGCCAGTTGCAGGAAATTTTTGGAATTATGAAGAGTTCACAAGTCTCTCCTTAGATTTTTCCTTTTGAGGTAATTCTCTGACCAAATATAAATCCCTAGGATGATTTGATCCTTGGTATGCTTGTGAGAACCAATTAATTTCATGCTTTTAAACTTTTCATAATTAGATCCTCGTGTCATACTTGCTTTCATTCTAGAGCCATAACTATTAAAGCTCAAAGATTGGTTCTCTGTGTACTAATTCACCACACGACACATCAAAAGAGATGCCAATCTCATTCTCGACCTACTCCATAGACCAAAATCTGTCGACCTCATCTCCACCACAAAAACCATTCCCATTACCCTTATAGCCTCCTCCTCATGAAGAAAATCTATTGATACTTTTCCAACCAATCTTATATCTAGTGAAGTATTCCAAACCATTAATAGCATTAAAGATTTTGCAAAGGATAATCTTTTCCTTTATCTTGCAAAGTTTTTAAATGTTATTAATTATAGTCCTGATAAAGCCTGTTTTATTTAGATTAACCATTTTTATGTTTTTCAACATTGGTCTCCATCATTTCTTTGCCAAAAGATGGATTTTGGTACTTATGTTGCGTGGTAGTTCAGTATTATTTTGTAGTACAGATGTCTCCTTACAAAATAGTCTAGTTCTTATAGATGAATAGAATAAATTATTTTTGTTGTGGTTTGATTCCACAGAAAAGTAGTTACAATTATTTCACAAAGCTATCCAAGAAGAAGCAGAATTAGAAATACATGTCATCATTATATTTCAGAGATCATACTATATGGGATAAGCAGCAAAACCACAACTATCATCTTATTACTACATATGGAAACTTTCCCAAGGTCATTTGATCGCAACCATGAAGGGAGGAAGGCATCATACAAACATCCCTATTATATGAACAAGGTGCCAATACACATTCCTGAACTATTGCTCGTCTACACTACATGTAGCATTGAACCTTTTCAAGATGATAAGTTCAAAAAGATACCAAAACCAAATCCAAAACCAACTTGAGATATTGCAATCAATTGGAAAGGTTTTGTACTCTTTTAGCTGATTCTATGGTCCTGGGATTACCGTGACTATCATAATTCCCAAGTACATCTTGAAATATGTGATACCAAGCCCAACAGTGTAGATGGGGTTAGCAAACGAAGTCTATCTATGCATAGCCATAACGTGACATATGTCCTCCTATTTTGACATGTGTCCCTAAGTTGTAATAAGGATAGAAAGATATGTGATGCGTGTCCTAGTGCTATAAATAAGTCAGCTTGACATGTGTCCTTATAGTTTGCTAAGTGTTTTGTGTCTTAACTTCTGTCTACTGCTATATTTAGTAAGATAATGTTGGAATAGTACCCTGCAAGCCAATGTGATTAACCTTGTAAAAAGCTATTTCATTGTAAAATAATCTTGATTGAATGATATTTGTTATATAGCCGTCTTCATCTTACGCTTTATTTCACTTCACTAGCATTTGGATAAAGCTCTTAGATCATCTATGACTACAGGACTTGGTTTGCTGACCATGGAATAAGTTTCACATGACTATAATTTTAAATCTTTCAAGTCATAGGATCTTATGAGATAGGATCTCTAAGATCCAGATAGACTTGCACTAACGATACATAAATCCAAGAGTTGGAGATTGCTTTGCTCTGTGAGTAATAGCATGAGACATGGGAGCGTATTAGTAAGTGCTTGTTAGAGAACAAGGCAGCAAAAAACTACTAAAAAATCTACTATATAGCCATATGTCTAGTTCTCTTGCTTACACTAATACATATTATTAGTCCTTTGACTTGAGAATCCATGGTAACCTTATGTTCGGTCCTCATACCTTAACTTTTCCTTGACCACCTAGCTGGTCTTTTGGGGTGAGATTGAGTATGAGCTATTTGACATAGAGGTTTGTGAGGTTCAAGATGGAATCCAACTCTTTACTATTGTGAAAGGTGAGTGCATTTTCTATGTATTCTATAATGATCGATTCCTAAAAATTCTTATGGAAGGTGGAGTGACAATTTAGAAAAGGAATTTTTCAAAGGTGAGGTCACACAATGTGATCAAACATTGAGAATAGAGACATAGTATTGTGGCTATTAAAGAGCCGATAAATATATTTCCCTAGGCCTCTTTCGGGAGATAGAAGATGGAACGATCATATTTGTATGGTATGCATAGAGCAATGATGGTTCTCTAAAATATTCATTTTGGCTAATTAGTTGCACTCAATGGGCTTGAGTTTGGACATCGACCATGGAGATTGGGTACTCTTCAATTAATGAGAATAATTGAATTAAGTCAATTAGTTTAAAAAGAGTTTTAAACTAAAATAAATATAAGATATTCAAAAGTCACATGGAGTTGTAAGCCCATATCCAATGAATGATAGAACTTATTGCCAAAATAATGCCCCGCAAGCCAATAAGATTGGCATGCAAACTATTTCATGTATGATGCAATATTGATTGAATGATATTCTTAACAATGGCCATCTTCATCATATGTTTTATAACTTCACTGGCATATGGTTGAAGCCCCTAGATCATACAAGACTATGGGACTTGGTCACGCTCTTAGTGGTGATCATGGAATTATTGGAATAGAACCCCATAAGCTAATCTAATTAGCCTTGTAAACTATTTCATTATAAGACAATCTTGATTGAATGATATTCATTATATAGCTATCTTTATCTTATGGTCTTTATTTACTTCACTTGTATTTGGATGAAGCTCCAAAATCACACAAAACTATGGGACTTGGTCATGCACTGGGTGGTGGTGATGGAATAAGTTTTACATGATTGTGATCTTAAATCTTCCAGGTCACATGATCTTATGAGTTAAGACATCTAAAATCTGGATAGACTTGCACTAATTATGCATAAATCCAAAGTTTGGATGCTGCTCTGTACCATGAGAAATCCTAATGAGATATGGATCAACATTAGTGGGTACTTGTTAGAAAATAAGGTACTAAAGCCCTACATAGAGAATCTACTAGATAACCATAGTGGGAAGTTGGTAATGGCATGCTCTCCTGCTTACACTAATGCATATTATTTGTCCTTACCTTTGACATAAGGATCCATGGTAACCTTATGTTTGGTCTTTATGCTTTGACTTTTCTTTAGTCACTTAGTGGGCTGCTCGAGTAGAGATTAGGTGTGAGCTGCTAGACATAATGGTTTGTGAGATCTAAGATGGAATCTAACTCCTCGTCTTTGTGAAAGGCTAGTGCATCTCCTATATATTCTATAATGATCGATTCTGAAAAATATTTTTGTAAGGAGGTGTGAGAATTTGGAAAAGAGTTTCCAAAGATGAGGTTACAAAGAGAATCAAACATTAAGAATAGATGCATAGTATTGAAACTGTTAGAGAGCCAACTAATATATTGCCGTAGGCCTTTTCTAGGAGAAAGGAGATAGAAGAATGGTATTTACATAGTACGCCTAATGCTAGAATGCTTTTTCAAAAAAATTCATTTAGCTAATTAGTTAGGCTTTATGGCCTTGAGGTTGGGCATCGACCATAGAGATTGAATACTCTTTAATTAATGAGATTAATTAAATTGAATCGCTTAGTTTAAAGGAGTTTAAACTAATGTGAATATTTGATATTCCAAAAGTCACAAGGAGTTATGAATTCATGTCCAATGAATGGTAAAACCTAATGGGTCACACACAAAAGCCAATAACAGACCTATTGAAAGAAGAAGAATTTTCTATGAGTTAGAAAATTCATGACCGGTATTGGAGGAGGCAAAATTGTAGTCATTTTGGCTTGATCAATTTAAATGTTAAATTAGTCAAATTAATTTTAGAGTTAAATTAAGATCAAAAGATTAAGTGTTAATTAATTGACTTCACATGACTATCAATTAGTCAAATTAATTTAAGGGTTAAATTAATTTTGACTAGCTTAATGAGTTAAACACTTTGACATAAGAGTTAAGTCAAATTATTTTTAATTAAATTAAAGTGTTTCATTTAATTAAAATTGTAGAGTTAGTTTTTGGAGAGAATAATCAATTGAAGAGTTCATTTAATATGGAATTGGAATTTAATTGCAGGACATTTTATAAGATGAAATATTTGCTTCAATTAATATTCTTATTCACTAATCACAAGTTAGTTGCCACCTTGACATGGACACTTGGCACCACCCCCTTGAGGATGGCGTGTGACTACCATCATCCCACTCCCATATATAGATATAGGAGAAGGATGGCCGGCCATATGAGAGTGTGCATGCTTAGTGTGATTATTCTCCCAACAACCTTGAGTAGTGGGAATCTAATTTGTTAGCCTCCCATTATTCTCACTAACTCTCTCCACCTTCCACCTCCATATTCCCAGCCTTTCCTCTCATATTCCCTGCAGATATTTCCAGCCATATTGTAGACAATAGGCCATAGTTATGATATGTGGGTTGTTACATTAGAGGCAATCCATTTTGGTTGCTCTTGCTCTTGTTGGAGCAGTTTCTGACAGCCTTTTCTAGCTTATTTTGGGAGACCCTCTGGTATTTTGATTGGGCTGAATTTTGATCTGTAGAATCCTCAAGGGGTTGAGACATTCCAATAAAAATTTCAGACAAAAAGGAGGAGTCCAACTAAGGAAAAAATGGTGGTGATTCAGCTGCACCAGTGAGGAGCTTGTTCAGCAGTTGACAAGTGTTCTACTCTTGCTCTTCATTTTCTGTTTTCCCCAAGGTATTTATCTCATCTAAATCTAAATTACATGCATGTGCAGATCCTTGTGGGGGTGTGTAGGTTAGTTTATTAAATTTTATTTTGAAAATATTTGGATCCTAGTGCCACACGATCCTTCAAGAATAAATCTTATGTCCCAGAATCTTATGAGACAAGACATTTAAGATTTGGATAGACTTGCACTAATGATGCATAATCCAAGGGTTGGATGTTCCTCTATTCCATAAGAAAATCGTATGTTATATAGGTGTATGTTAGTGGGTACATGTTAGAGAATAAGGCACAAGAGATCCACCCAAAGAATGCACTAGATAACCATAGTGGCAAGTCAGTAGTGGCTAGTTCTCTAGCTTACGCTAGTGCATATAATTAGTCAATCGACTTGAGGATCCATTGTAATCTTATGTTTAATTCCTCATGCTTTGACTCCATTTTGCCCACCTAGCGGGCATTCCGGTGGTAATTGGGCATGAGCTACTTAGATATGGAAGTGTAGGAGATCCAGGATGGGATCCAACTCCTCGTCTTTATGAAGGGAATTTGCATATTCTATGCATTCTATGATGATCAATTCCAAGGAGTCATTTGCCAAGGCAATGTGACAATTTGGAAAAAGAATTTTTCAAAGATGAGGTCACAAATCAGAATCGAACATTAAGAATAGATGCATAGTATTGAGGTCATAAGATTTGTGGACTTGTGGAGCACACAAAATAATTGACAATAACTTGCTTTCAGAATTATAGGTACTCTCAGACATTGGTTCAATAGTCTTGGAGAATACAAACAAATGTAGTCTGACTATATCTTGCTTCCAGAATTATAGGTACTCTCAAACATTGGTTCAATAGTCTTGAAGAATACAAACAAATGTAGTTTTACTAAGTTAATAATCCAATAACTACCCAAGGAGAAATCTATTAAGAATTTATTGGACATGTCTCTTTTATAAACAAAATGATGAAATAATATTATTTCTCTATGAGATGCTACTCTCTTAGGAAGAAGAATCTTAACTTCTATTTCCAAAGGATGTCACAGCTATTCTACATGCTGAACAAATCAAACAACCCAAATCTAAAGCATGTCTTTCTCACATCACTTCCAAAAAGAATCCAACCTAAGCTCCAAATAATGATTCTTTCCACAAGAAGGGATATGGCTTATATAGGGTTTAGAGAAATTCATCAAATGACTCTTGTAGCTTTTGGCAAGCTCTATGAACAACAAAACCTTTTCAAAGAACTTCAAAATAATAGATCTATCTTGAAGAAAGCCTGTTATAAATCTATATAAAGCAAAGGACACTTGGCATCACCTCTTTATGGGAAGTGTGTGATCACTCCTATATGTAGATATAGTAGAGTGGTCGGCTAGATGTTAGTGAGATGAGCATATTTTGTGTGATATTATCCTAACAATATTGTGTAGTGGGAATCTAAGTTGTTAGTCTCCCATCACTATCTCATTCTCCCTCCTCCTTTCACCAAAGTATTCTTAGCCTTTCTCCTCTCATTCTCTACAGATATTCCAGCCTTTCTATAGAGAATAGGCAATTGATTTGGTGTGTGTATGTTTACATTAGAGGTAATCTAGTTTGGTTGCTTTTTACTCTTGATTAGAGCTATTTCTTGCAGCAGGTTGTTGCCTCTGCTTGGAGTACCTCTAGAGATCTTATTGACCTAAAATTTGGACTGTAGAATCTTAAAAGGATTGAAGGGTTCCAGTTAAAATTTTACCCCAAACAGAGAAGTCTACCTAAGGAAAAAATGGGGGTGATCTTACTGTGCCGGTGAAAAGTCTATTTAACGGTAGAGAAGAGTTTAACTCTTGCACTTTGAATTTTCTACTTTCACCCAAGTATTTTCCCTTCTTAAATTTGAATCCTATGCACGTATAGATCCTTCTAGTATTGTGTGAGCTAGTTTATTCAATTTATTTGAAAATATATGGATCCTAGTGCCACATAAACCTTTAAGTGGTATCAAAGCCATATTCATGCATGGATTTGGATTTTGCTTGCCTTGGATGATTGGTTTTTATAAAGAACTGATCAAAATCACCATGTACTTGATCCATATGATAGGTTTTAGTGTATAAATGATCTTTCTTGTATAAGTTTGTGTGGCACTAGAATCTAAATATTTTCAAAAAAATGAATAAACTAGCCCACATAACTCCACAAGGATCTAGATATGCATAGGATTCTTAGAAAGGGAAAATATCTGGGTGAAAGCTGAAAATTCAAATAGGAAGAAAACTCTCTTCAAACGTCAAATAGGTTCTTCACCGATGCAACATAATCACTATTGATTTTCCCCAAAATGGACTCCTCTATTTTGGCTGAACTTTTAACTGGAACTCTCAACCCTTTGAAGATTCTTTAGTCCAAATTTCAAGCCAAAAAAAACTCCAGAGGTATTCCTAGTAGAAGCAAAACCCAGCAGCTAAAAATAGCTCCAGTTAAGAGCAAAAAGTAACCTAATTAAATTACCTCTAATGCAAACGTCCACACACTAATTCAATGACCAATTCTCTATAAACATGTTGGAAAATATGCAAAGAATGAGGGAAGAAAGGCTGGGAATATTATGGTGGAAGAATAAAGGAGAAGGAAAGAGTGATAGAAGGCTAACAACTTAGATTCTCACTACATAATATTCTTGGGAGAAAATCACACAAAATGTGCATGCCTCATACACATCTAGCCAACAACTATACCATATCTACATATAGGAGGGGTCACACACCTATCACAAGGAGGTGATGCCAAGTGTTCCTTGCTTAGGCGGCTACTAACTTTACGATTCATGAATTTAATTAAAGCACAAATTTCATCTAATGAAATGTCTCACAATTGAATTCTAATTCTTATTAAATGAACTCTTCTTTTAATAATTCTCTCAAAAATTATTTTCCCAACTTAATTAAATTAAGCACTTTAATTTAACTAATAATCATTTGACTTAACTCTTAAGTCAAAGCGCTTAACATTTTAAGCTAGTCAAAATTAATGAAACCATTAAATTAATTTAGAAAAATTGATAGTCATATGACATCAATTAATTAACCTTTAATTAATTGATCTTAATTTAACTCTTAAATTAATTTGATCAATTTAACAATTAAATTGATCAAGACCAAATAACTATAATTTTGCCTCCTCCAAAAATCGTTCATTAATTTTCTAACTCTTAGAAAAATCTCATTCTTTCAATAGACCTTGTAATTGGCTTTTGTATGTGACCCATTAGGTTCTACCATTCATTGGACATGAACTCACAACTCCTTGAGACTTTTGGAATATCAAATATTCACTTTAGTTTAAACTCATTTAAACTGAACAACTTAATTCAATTAATCTCATTAATTGAAAAATACCTAATCTCCTTGTTCGATGTCTAAGCTTAAGCCCATGGAACGCAACTATTTAGCTAAATGAATGCTCTTGAAAAACTATTCTAGCATTACGCGTACCATGCAAATGCAATTTTTTCATCTCCTATCTCTCGAAAGAAGCCTAGGACAAGGTATTTGTCAACTCCCTAATAACCTTGATATTATGTTTTTATTCTTAATATTTGATTCCCTTTGTGACCTCATCTTTAGAAATGTCTCCCCAAATTGTCACATCATATTGCGCAAGAATTTCTTGGAATCAATCATTACAGAACACATAGGAGATGCACTCGCCCTTCACAAAAACAATGAGTCGGATTCTATTTTGGATCTCACAAAACTCTATGCCAAGTAGCTTGTACCCAATATCAAGCCAAAAAACCCGTTAGGTGGTCAAGGAAGAGTCAGAGCATGAGGATCAAATATAAGGTTACCATAGACCCTTACATCAGAGGACTAATATTATGCACTAGTGTAAGTAGAAGAACTAGCCACTACCAACTTGCCACTATAACTATCTAGTAGATTCTTCGGTGGGTCTTTAATACCTTGTTCGCTAACAAGCACCCACTAATATACACTCATATTTGATACAATTGCTCATGGAATAGAGCAATCTCTAACCCTTGAATTTATGCATCGTTAGTGCAAGTCTATCTGAATTTTAGATGCCCCATCTCATAAGATCTTATAACTTGGAGGATTTAAGATCACGATCATGTAAGACTTATTCCATGATCACCACCCAGTATATGACCAAGTCCCATAGTCTTGTGCGATCTAAGGGTTTTATCTAAATGCTAGTGAAGTAAATAAAGAGCATAAGACAAAGATAGCCATATAAACAATATCATTCAATCCCATGATTGAAATAGTTTATAAGGCCAATCTAATTGGCTTGCAGGTTACTATTCCAACAATCTCTCACTTACCCTAAAGCTAATGCCTTATAGCTTTGAGACCCATCTTCATAAGATGTCTTCCATAGATAATTAGCTTTTAGGGGTTAATACAGTGGTTTTGCTATATTCTCTTCTAAGGTAATTTTTATCTACTCTGTTGTCATATCTATCAATTGATATTACATATCAAATGATAATGCATTTAATGTGTTTGGATCACTGATAAGATCTTGGATTTTGTCCTACATTATCTACCAAAGACAATTGTAGGCACATGTACGCTAGGTACTATATCCAATCCTTAGATGAAGTTTTTATCCAAACACCTTCCTCTATGGTTTCTAAAACCACAAAGTATCTCACCTTAGTGGTTATCTAGGCCATGGTATCTAGTTGGAGCTCTTCCAACATATCATGCCCCCATTAAGACAAATTATGTATACAAAAATGGATATTTGGTCATTTACATTAGATTGGAAACTAATATCTAAAAACTTTATGAGTTTCAATTCTCCATTGCCGTATACCCAAAACAAGTCTTTAGTCCTTCTTAAGGATTATTTTTATGGTTATTCAGTAACTCTCATTGGGATTGGATTGAAACCTACTTGTAATGCTTAGTGAATATGCCACATCCAGTCTAGTACATTAAACTACATACATTATGCTTCTAATAGTAAAGGCATAAGATATGTGAGATTCTTTGTTTCTTTTCCTCAATCTTGGGAGCTATAGACTTTGTGAGACTAATACCATATCCAATGGGAAGCTGTCCTCTCTTGGATTCTTTTATACTAAACCTCTTTAGTATTTTATCAATGTATAGGGTTTGGGAAAGCCCTAGCATCCTCTTCGATCTATCTCTATAAATACATATTCCTAATATGTAGAATGCGTCTCGCAAGTTCATTATGGAGAATTGTGTAGATAACCATACTTTAGTACACTTTAACATTCGTACCTCATTCCTAATGAGAAGGATGTCATCAACATAAAGCATAATAAATTATATACTACTCCCACTAGTCAACTAGTACACACAAGGTTCATACACCTTTTTGATTAAGCCAAACAATTTGGCTATCTTATCAAAAATGTATGTTCCAAATTCGGAATGCCAATCAAAGTCTATGAATAGATCTCTAGAGTTTACAAACCTTTTTCCTCACTTTGTTAAGAAGTAAAACTTTTGATTACTTCATACAAATTTCTTCTTCAATGTCACCATTGAGGAAAGCAGTTTTTCGTATTCATTTTCCATATCTTATAGTCATAATATGCACTATGGCAAATAGAATTTGAATGGACTTAGGCATAGTAACTGGTGAAAAGAATTTCTCAAAAATAATACCGAGTTTTTGAGTATAACCCTTTTCCATTAGTTGCACCGTACAAGTTACCACTTTTCTATCTACTCCAAGCGTTCGCTCATAGATCCACTTGCAACCAACAAGAACTATTCTCTTTGGTGAATTTGCTAAAGTCCATACATTATTTAAGTACATAGAGTTCATTTTGGATCTCATGGCTTCAAGCCAACATCCCAAATCTATGTCTGACATAGGTTCCTCATAGGTCTTAGAATCATCATTCGATTGTCCTGTCTCATGAAGAAATCTAAACTTTTTAAGTTATTTCTTGATCTAGTCCGACCTTCTCCAAGGTTATATGCAAAGCTTTGATACATTTATTTATTTCTACCATTTGTGAGATTTATTGATCGCCTTGAACTTCACCAAGTTCAATTACAATGCCTTTTCTATCTTATAGAAATTTCTTTTTCGAAAAGGTAGCATTCCTCAAAACTAACACATTCTATCCTGAGGGATCATAAAAGTACTAGCCCATAGACTCTCTTGGTTATCCCACAAACTTGCACAAGATGGATCTATTATCTAACTTGTCTCACATTGTCAATCTGACAAAAGCAGAAGATCCCTAAACCTTTAGATAATAATAAGAGGGTGCTTCACCATGCTATATCTCATATGGTGTTTTTGGCACCAACTTCAAACGTACTACTTTTAGTAACTTCACTGCCATCATTAAGGCATATCCTTGAAAGGATACAAGCACATCGAAAAAGCTTATTATGGAACATACCATTCCAACAGGGTAGGTTTTTCATCTCGGCTACTCTATTATGTTAGTGTGTGCCAGGAGAAGTCCACTAAGAGAGAATTCTATTCTCTTTTAAATAATCTAAGAATATGGTACTTAAGTATTTTTTCCTCTTGATCCAATTGAAGGGCTTTAATACTAAGTCTTTTTTGCTTTTCTATTTCATTGTTATACTCTTTGAACTTTGCAAAGGCTTCAAACTTGTACTTCATAAGATATGTTTGTCCAAACTAACTATTACCATTGGTGAAGGTGATGAAGTAAGAATAGCCTCCTCTCTCACTAACTTTTAATGGTCCACAAACATCTGTATTAGTTAAATCCAATGGATTTGTGGGGCATTCCCTTTGACCCACAAATGAAGCTTTGGTCATTTTTCCCTTCAAACAAGATTACAAATAAAAACATCCTCAATGCCACTAATATTTAATACTTTGAGAGCTTCCATCTTGTTCATCCAATTTTTGGCGATATGACCAAGTCTTATATTTCATAACATAGCATCTTCTTAGATATCTAATTTGCTTACTTAGTTGAAAGTGCATTAGTGTTGGCTAGGAATCTAATATGTACAATCCTTTGTTAAGTGTACCATGAGCAATTAAAGTACTTATTTTTTAATGTCTTCAATCTCCTATTTGATATAAAAGGATCAAATCCTTCGCTGTCTAAAATAGGAATTGAAATAATGTTTTCAACAATATATGGTATGTTGTAACCAAAGTCTAATACAAGTATGGAGTTCTTTAAGTCTAACTTATTATATGCCCTTGGATTTCGACATAACTCTTGCTCCTTAGCTAAGGTAATAGATTATATCTACATCACTTGGTTCTGTTCTTCTTTCTATTCTTTGTAACAACTAACAAAGAAAAGAACCACATGTGATATCATATATTCATGATGAAAGATTTAACCTAAAATGCACTTCAATAAAGTACATACCCTTCGTAAGGGTTCAAGATATTTCTTGCAACAGTGCTTCCAATGGCCTATTTTGTCCAAGTAGAAACAAATAATATTGACTATTTCCTCTATAATCTTCTTGACTTCTTCGAATGCCTTTAATGATTGTTTTCCTTTATAGAAAGAACCTTTCTTTATTTTACCTCCCTTTCTAGTACCCCTTAGGCCCATAAATGTGGAGGAGAAAACAAGTGTCAAAAGTTTGCCCTTATCGCAATATTTTCCTTCTAAATCAACACTTTGATCAATAAAACTCAGCGACGATATGAGGATCAAATCCCTATGGAGATCATTGTTCATCACTACGTCCCAGTAGTAAAGCTTCTCCAAGCTTAATCATCTTTAGACCATAGTCGATGACACATGACTTCCCATCTATCCTAGCTTGAAAAGTCTCCTTTGACAACATGAACTTCTCATACCTCGTTTACTTTACAACTCTTAGTAAATTTTAACCAAGGTATAATTCATGTGTCTAAGAGGCTTTTAAAGTTTGTAGATGCCATCATGAGACTAAGGGATAAGACGATCCTAAGCTCAAGTTGTGAACTATTCACGTATCTCTAGATGTACATTAATCCTAAAGGGATTAAGAGTACCATGATGTAAGACCTACATTTGCTTCTAGGAATCTGGAATGATTTTTGAGGTTAAGTAAATCATAGAAGTTTGGCTCGGTCGGTCTATTGGTTTCCAAAATAACATTGAGTGGAATTTTAACCATTATTGAGATTTCACAAATCCTCAAAGGTGAAAAAAAGAATATAAGCATGTTATTGAATTGATATTAAAAACATGTTCATGGTCTTTCAAGCATGTTTTTCTCCCACTATTTTATCAAAATTTTCACCCCCAAGAAGAATTTGGAAAATCAAATTTTCTAGTGAGAATCAAGACCCCAATAACTTACTAATAGACCCCCATGACCGAATGCCATCCACAAGTAATTGACTGGTAAGCAACTTTTGCTAATTGCACATTATGCAACTCTTGATATATTTTGCCTCACTTTTTATATAGATCCATGTTACCATGCGCCATCTATACTACTAAGAGCTAAGTCCAACATACCAATCATACTTTGATTCAAGATGACCTCATTACATCCCCTATGATAGAGTGCCAATGCATGATGGTTCTTAAGTCAAAGGTGCATCTCATGCTAATGTATGCTCACAGCTTTTCTCTTAAGTGTGACCCCTGTAATTGAGTGATATCACATAAAATCAATAGCATCATCATGGCATACACTATTGGTGAAAGGCTTGGATTAATTAAAACACTTTTAATTTGTATCCATTTAGACTTAATGTTTGAAAATACTTTGATGTTTTAAGTGTAGGATTTTTTCTTGCAAAGATCTCATCAATTTTTTCTTCTTATTTAGGTTTTTTATATCCCAATTATGCATTTCATACATCAATAGGATATGAAAAGCATAAATAAGTAAATAGCTTAGCATGCTCCTAGGATGGGATGACTATAAGTCGAACCAAGTGATGCACTTAGAGCTATAGGTGTATCACTTGGTTGATTTTAGATGCGTTGATCAAACTAATCTATTACATGAGTGTATCCCATATATTCATATGTCTTCAAGCCTTCTTGCATCCTCTTTGCTCCTTAAAACTTTTACAAGAGAAAAAAAAATGTTACTCCTAGTGATTCTACGCTCATACCTTTTACAAGATAGAGTAAGAGGTATGCAAGTCCCATTTAATACAACTCATTTCAACAATTGAAATAAATAAAACCAATATTAGAGGCTCATGATCATCCCCACTCTTTCATCATCCATTCAACATTTAAATGAACAATAAATAAACCAAGAATTGACATTCAAATCCAACAAGTAAGTGCTAATCATATTAACAAATAATTGGTCATTCAAAAACAAGCATAACACTTACGCATCATATTTTTTCCACAATTGGAGATCAACTTTAACAAGTTTTAAAAACAACCAAAAAGTGTGCAACATAATTTTGAGGCCTTGCACAATATTTATGCAACCAATGTGTGTGTCTCAAAACAACTTTGGTGACTAAAGAAACCAAAGAAAAAGCTCAAAACACAACCCAAACCTAACTAGAGGCTGTTGGCCACGGCTTGCTCATTGTTGGGCAGTGGCTCCTGGCCGCTGGCCTACTGTAGGCTACCATAAACTGGCAGCACCCCTATTTTGGGGTTCATGGCCGAATCAAGCCATTTTTAGCTCAACTTTTGTGCACTAAGGATTGTAGAACAACTTATAAACATCAAAACATAAAATATATGTCAAAATTTCAGATTACACCTTTTAAAGCTGAAATATCAAGTTCCCAAAGATGCTAGAAAAATAAGTTTAAATAAGAATCATATTCTTCAAAAATCTCCAATTATATCCAACCTTATTAGACCCAAAAGTGACCAAAACAACTTAAGGCCATTCACAACATGATATATCAAAATATAACATTATCCAATGCCAAATCAAAATTTAACATCGGAAAATTGAATCAAAACAAGCCCATCATATGATTTAACAATTAAAGCACACAATAGAATGATTCAATCCATCAATCAAGGAGCCACAAGCAAGATCGTCCATATACTCCAATCCATCATATGGATCAATTACATGGTGATTTTGATCAGTTATTCACAAAAACCAATCATCCAAACCAAGCAAAATCTAACTCCATGCATGAATATGGCTCTAATACCACTTGTAGGCTTGTGTGGCACTAAGATCCAAATATTTTCATAAAATCTGAATAAACTAGCCCCCAAAAATCCAAAAGGATCTATACATGCGTAGGATTTACATTTAGAAGAGAAAAATATCTAGGTGAAAGCGAAATATTCAAAGATGAAGAAAACTCTCTTCAACCATCAAACAGGCACTTCACCGGTGTAGTAGAATCACCACTATTCTCCCCAAGGTGGGCTTCTTCGTTTTGGCTGAAATTTTTAATGAAAACCTTAAACCATTTGAATATTTTTCAGGCCAAATTTCAAGTCGATTAGAACTCCAGAGGTACTCCCAGTAGAAGCAAAAATTGGTTGCCAGAAACAGCTCCAGTCAAGAGCAAAAAACAACCAAATTAGATTGCCACTAATGCAAATGTCCACACACTAAATCAATGACTTATTCTCCATATAAAGTTTAGAAAATATGCAGATAATGAGGGAAGTAAGGCTAGGAATATTGTGGTGGAAGGAGGGAGAAAGAGAAAGTGATAGGAGGCTAACAATTTAAATTCCTACTACACAATATTCTTGGGAGAAAATCACACAAAATGTGCACACCTCATACACATTTGGCTAGCCACTCAACCATATCCACATATAGGAGTGGTCACACACCTCCCACAACGAGGTGATGCCAAGTGTTCCTTATTTAGGTCGCCACTAACTTTGTGATTAGTGAATTTAATTAAAGCACAAATTTCAACTAATGAAATGTCTTACAATTAAATTCTAATTCTTAATAAATGAAATCTGCATTTAATGACTCTGCCTAAACTTATCTCCCCAACTTTATTAAATGAAACACTTTAATTTAATTAATAATTGTTTGACTTAACTCTTAAGTCAAAGCGCTTAACATTTTAAGCTAGTTAAAATTAACTCAACCTTTAAATTAATTTTGACCAATTGATAGTCATATGACATCAATTATTTAACCTTTAATTAATTGATGTTAATTTAACTCTTAAATTAATTTGACCAATTTAACAATTAAATTGATCAAGCCAAAATGACTACAATTTTGCCTCCTCCAAAAATCAGTCATGAATTTTCTAACTCTTAGAAAATTCTCTTTCCTTTAACAGACCATGTAATTGGCTTTTCTGTGTGACCCATTAGGTTTTACCATTCATTGGACATGGGCTCACAACTCCTTATGACTTTTGGAATATCAAATATTCATTTTAGTTTAAACTTATTTAAACTAAGCAACTTAATTCAATTACTCTCATTAATTGAAGAGTATCTAATCTCCATGGTCGATATCCAACCTCAACTCCATGCAGTCCAACTAATTGGCCAAAATGAATGCTCTTTAGGAACCATTGTAACATTATGCGTATCATGCAAATACAGTCATCCCATCTCTTATCTCTCAAAAAAAGCCTCGAATAAGATATTTGTTGGATCCTTAATAACCACGATACTATTTTCCTATTCTTAATGTTTGATTCCCTTTGTGACCTCATCTTTAGAAATACCTTGCCAAATAATCACATCACCTTCGCAAGGATTTCTTGGAATTGATCATTAAAGAACACATCAGAGATACACTCGCCCTTCACAAAGATAAAGAGTCAAATTCCATTTTGGATCTCACAAATCTCCATGCCAAGTAGCTCATACCTAATCTCAACCTAAAAGACCTACTAGGTGGTCAAGGAAGAGTCAAAGCATGAGGACTTGACACAAGGTTATCATAGACCGTTAGGTTAGAGAACTAAAATATGTACTAGCATAAGCAGGAGAACTAGCTACTACCGACTTGCCACTAAGTCTATCTAGTGGATTCTCTGGTAGGTTTTAAGTGCCTTGTTCTCTAACAAGCACCCATTAACATGCATTCGTATCTCATACAGTTGCTCATGGAATGGAGCAATCTCCAACCATTAGATTTATGCATTGTTAATGCAAGTCTATCTGGATCTTAGATGCATTATCTCATATGATCCTTTGACTTGAAAGATTTAAGATCACGACCATGTGAGACTTATTTCATGATTACCACCTAGTGCATGACCAAGTCCCATAGTCATGTGTGATCTAGGGATTTCATTCAAATGCTAGTGAAGTAAATAAAGAGCATAAGATGAAGATGTCTATATAAAGAATATCATTTAATCAAGATTGTACCATGAGTGAAATAGTTTACAAGGCCAATATCATTGGCTTGTAGGGCACTGTTCCAATGGCTTGTGGCTCCTTGATTGATGGATTAAATTATGCTATTGTATGCTTTAATTGTTAAATCATGTG
Organism: Jacaranda copaia; assembly: GCA_014898725.1. Lineage (NCBI taxonomy): Eukaryota > Viridiplantae > Streptophyta > Magnoliopsida > Lamiales > Bignoniaceae > Jacaranda > Jacaranda copaia. The sequence goes on from JACGDI010000673.1 coordinate 112,970, forward strand.
AAGAGCATGTTTTGATTTAATTTTTTGATGTTGAATTTTTGATTTGGCATTGACAAATTTTATATTATGATATGGTATGTTATGAATGGCCTTAAGTTGTTTTGATCATTTTTGGGTCTAATAAGATTGGATATAGTTGGAGATTTTTGAAGAATATGATTCTAGCTTAAACTTATTTTTCAAGCATCATAGGGCACTTGATATTTCAGTTTTAAAAAGTTTTTTAATATGAAATCTTTATCCATATTATGTGTTTTAATGTTTATAAGTTGTTCTAAAAATCTTGGTGCACAAAAGTTGAGCCAACAATGGCTTAGTTCACAATTAACCCTAAAATAGGGGTAATGTCGGCAGTTAGTAGCTCTTGGCAAAGCTGTGACCATTTGGTTGTTACCCAACCTTGAGCTTGCCTCAACCAGCAATGGCCAATTTGGTTTAGAGTGAATTTTGATCCTTTTAGGTTTCTTTAGTGATCGAGGTAATGTTTAAACACACATAATGGTTGCACAAATATTGTGTAAGGCCTCAAAGTTGTTTTAGACACTTTTTTCTTTTAAAACTTGTAATAGTTGATTTCTAAATATGGCAAAAGTATGATGCATAAATGTTATGCTTGTTTTTGCATGATCAATTATTTGTTAATACGATTAGCACTTAATTGTTGGAATTAAATGTCAATTCTTGGCTTATTTATTGTTCATTTAAATATTGAATGAATGATGAATAAATGGGGATGATCATGAGCCTCTAATATTGATTTTATTTATTTCAATTATTGGAATGGGTTGTATTAAATAGGGCTTGCGTACCTCTTGTTCTATCTTGCAAAAGTTATGAGAGTAGAATCATTAGGAGTAAGGATTTTCATTTATGTAAATGTTGCACAAAGCAAAGAGTCCTATGGAGGCATGGAGGCTATTTGAAGACCCATGAATGTATGGGATACTTTTATGTAATAGTAGTTTAATTCAACTCAATTAAAATTAATCGAAGTGATGCACCTATGGCTCTAAGTGTATCACTTAGTTTGGCCTATGGTCATTCAACCCTAGGAGCTATTAGGCTATATACTTATTTACACTTTCCATATCTTATTGATGTATGTGATGCATGATTAGGATATAGGAAACCTAAATAAAAAAATAAAATGACGAGATCTTTGCAAACAAAAACTCTCTACTTAGAAGGAAGTATTTTCAAGCATTAAGTCTAAATGGATACAGATTACAAGAGTTTTAATTAATCCAAGCCTTCCACCAATAGTGTATTCCATGATGATGCTACTAATTTTATGTGATGGCACTCGGTCACGGGGGTCACACCTAGGAGGAAAGCTGTGAGCATATACTTACCATCAGATGCATCTTTGACTTAAGAACCCTCATGCTTTAGCACTCAATCATGAGGGATGTCGTGAGGCCGTCTTGAATCAAAGTATAATTAGTGGGTTTAACTTAATGCTTAGTAGTATGATTGGTGGGTTGAACTTAATGCTTAGTAGTATAGATGGCACAGGTTATGTAGGTGCATATGGAAAATGAGGCAAAATATATCAAGAGTTGCTTAAGATGCAATTAGCAAAAGTTGCTTACCCTTCTATTGCTCATGGATCGCACCTAGTCATAAGGGTCCATTGGAAAATCATTGGGGTCTTGATTCTCACTAGGAATTTTGATTTCCCGAAGTCTTCTTGGGGGTGAAGAATTTGATAAATTAGTGAGAGGAAAGCATGCTTGAAAGACCATGAACATGTTTTTAATATCAAATTCAATCACATGCTTATATTTGTAAAATCTCAAGAATGGCTAATAATTCCACTCAACGTTATTTTGGAAACCAATAAACCGACCAAGCTAACCTTCCATGATTAACTTAACCTCAAAGATCATTTTAGATTCCTAGAAATGGATATAGGTCCTATATCATGGTACTCCTAATTTCTTTTGAATTAATACAGATTTAGAGACACGTGAAAAGTTCATGAATTGGGCTTAGGATCATCCTATCCCTTAATCTCATGATGGCATCTACAAACTTTAAAAGTCTCAAGTACACATAAATGGTACCTTGGTTAAAATTTACAAAACATTGTAAAGCAAATGAGGTATGAGAAGTTCATGTTGTCAAAGGAGACTTTTCAAACTAAGATGGATAGGAAGTCATGTGTCATCGACAACAATCTAAAGATGATTAGGCTTGGAGAAGCTTTTCCAGTTAGATATAGTGATGGACTATAATCTCCATGAGGATTTGATCCTCACATCCTCTCCGAGTTTTATTAATCAAAATGTTGATCTAGAAGAAGAATACCATGATAAGGGCAAACCTTTGATACTTGTTTCCTCCTCTACATCTATGGACCCAAGGTGTACTAGAAAGGGAGGTAAAAGAAAGAAAAAATTTTCTCTAAGGGAAAACAACCACTAAAGGCATTCGAAGGAGTCAAGAAGATTATAGATGAAATAGTCGATATTATTTATTTCTACTTAGGCAAAATAGTCCATTGGAAGCACTATTGCAAGGAATACATTGCAACCCTTAAGAAGGGTATGTACTTGATTGAAGTGCATTTTAGGTTAAATTCTTCCTCATGGATATATACTATCACATATAGTTCTTTTTTCTTGTAAGTTGTTATAATGAATAGAAAGAAAAATAGAACCAAGTGATGTAGATATGATACACCAACTTGGCTAAAGAGCAATAGTTGTGTCCAAAGCTAAAGGTATATAATAAGTTAGACCTAGAGAACTCCATACTTATATTGGACCTTTGTTATAACATACCATATATTATTGAGAACATCATTTCAATTCCTAGTTGTGATAGCAAAGGATTTGATCCTTTTATATCAAATGGGAGATTGAAAGCATTAAAGAATGGGTTCTTTAATTGCTCAAGGTACACTTAACAAAAGATTGTACATATTGGATTCTTAACCATCACTAATGCACTTTCGACTAAATAAGAAATTAGATATCTAAAATGATGCCATGTTATGACATGCAAAACTTGGTCATATCTCCAAAAATAGGATGAAAAAGTTAGAAACTCTCAAAGTGCTAAATGTTAGTACCATTGAGGACCTTACTACTTGTGAATAAATGACCAAAGCTCTTTTTGTAGGACAAATGGAGCACTCCACGAATCCTTTGGATTTGATCCATATGGATGTTTGTAGACCACTAAAAGTTAGTGGGAAAGGAGGCTATTCTTACTCCATCACCTTCACCAATAGTAATAGTCAGTTCAGACAAATGTATCATATGACGTACAAGTTTGAGACTTTTGAAAAGTTCAAAACGTACAACAATGAAGTACAAAAGAAAAAATAACTCAATATTAAAACCTTTTGATAGGATTGAGAGAAAAAATACTTAAGTACCATATTCTTGGATTATCTAAAGGAGAATGGAATTCTCTCTCAATGGACTCTATTTGGTACACCCTATGCCATGAAGTAGCCAAAAGGAGATAACGTACCTTGTTGGACATAGTACGTTCTATAATAAACTTCCTCAATGTGTCTATATCCTTTTAGGGATACACCTTAGAGATGGAAGCAAAGCTACTAAAAGTAGTACCTTCAAAGTCGGTGCCAAAAACACCATATGAGATATGGCATGGTGAAGCACCCTCTTACCACTATCTAAAGGTTTGGGGATCTCCTACATATGTGAGACGGACTGTAGAAGATAAGTTAGATTGTAGATCTACCTTGTGTAAGTTTATGGGATACCTTGAGAGTTTATAAGTTATAACTTTTATGATCCCTTAGAACAAAAAGTGTTTGTTTCAAGAAATGCTACCTATTTGGAAAAAAAAATTCTATTGAATAAAAAGGGCATTGTTGAACTTGATGAAGTTCTAGATGATCAATAAATCACACAAATGGTAAAAACAAATAAATATCAAAGAACTTAGTACACAACCTTTGATAAGGTCAGACCGAATCAAGAAGTTACCCAAAAAGTTTGAATTTCTTCATGACACAAGATAGTTGAATAAAGATTTGAAGCCCTATGAGGAAGCTATGTTAGACATAGATTTGGGACGTTGGCATGAAGCCATGTGATTGGAAATGGACTCTATGTACTTAAACAAAGTATAAACTTTGGTAGATCTACAAAAGGAAATAGTTTTCGTTGGTTGCAAGTGGATCTATAAGCAAACGCTTAGAGTAGATAAAGAAGTGGTGATTTTTAAGGAGCGATTAGTGGCAAAAGGTTACACTCAAACACTTGATATCGATTTCAAGAAAACGTTTTCACCAATCACTATGCTCAAGTCCATTTGGATTTTACTTGCCACAGCCACATATTATGACTATGAGATATAGCAAATGGACGTAAAAACCACTTTCCTCAATGGTGACATTGAAGAAGAAATCTACATGGAGCAACCATAAGGTTTTACATCTAAAGGGAGTAAGCAAAAGGTTTGCAAACTCCATGGATCTATTTATGGACTCAAACAAGCATCCCAAAGTTGGAACATATGTTTTGACAAAATAGTCAAATCGTTTAACTTTGTCAAAAATGTATATGAGTCATGTGTGTACATGAAGGCCAGTAGGAGTAATGTACAGTTTATTATACTTTACGTTGATGATGTCTTTCTAATTGGGAATGAGGTAAGAATGTTAAAGTGTACTAAAGCATGGTTATCGACTCAATTCTTCATGAAGGACTTGGAAAATACATCTACATATTAGGAATGCATATCTATAAAGATAGATTATGAAGGATACTGGGGCTTTCCCAAATTCCATACATTGAACAAGATACTAAAAAGGTTTAGTATGAAAAAATCCAAGAGCGGATCCCTTCCCATGAAACATGGCATTTATCTTTTGAAGTCTATGGTCTCCAAGACAAAGGAAGAGAAATGAAGAATGTCTCACATACCTTATGCCTCCGCTATTGGAAGCATAACATATGTAATTCAATGTACTAGATAGGATATGGCATACTCGCTAAACGTTACAGTGAGACTCACTAGATAGCCGTAAAAATAATCCTTGAGAAAAACTAAAGACTTGTTTTTGATATACGGCAATAGAGATTTGAAACTCGTGGAGTTTTAAGATATTAGTTTCCAATCCAATGTAGACAACCTAATATCCACTTCTGAATAGATATGTTGCCTTAAGGGCGGCATGATAACTCCTAAGGTGAAATACTTTTTGGTTTTGGAAACCACAAAGGAAGGTGTTTGGATAAAAACTTCATGTAAGGGTTGGATGTAGTGCCTAACGAACATGAACCAACAATTATCTTTAGAAGATAATTTAGGACTTGAGCTAATATCTCATCAGTGATCCAGACACATTAAATGTGTTATCATTTCATATATGATATCAATTGATAGAGGTAACAACTGAGTGGACAAAAGTTGCCTCAGAAGAGAATATAACATAACCATTGTATTAACCTTTAAAAGCTAAATATCTTTGAAAAACATCTTGTAAAGATGGGTCACAAGGCCATGGGGCATTGGCTTTACGGCAAGTAGGAGATTATTAAAATAGTACCCTGCAAGCTAATTGAATTAGCCTTATAAACTATTTCCTTGAAAGACAATCTTGATTAAATGATATTCATTATATGGTTATCTTAATTGTATGCTCTTTATTTACTTCACTAACATTTGAATGAAGCCCCTAGATCACACAAGACTATGGAACTTGATCACGCACTAGGTGGTGATCATGAAATAAATCTCACATGGTCATGATCTTAAATCTTTCAAGTCATGAGGTCTTATGAGATAAAACATCTAAGATCTGGATAGACTTGCACTAACAATACATAAATCCAAGAGTTGGAGGTTGCTCTACTCCATGAGCAACTATATGAGATATAGGTGCATATTAGTGTGTACTTGTTAGAGAACAAGGCACCAAAAACCTACTGGAGAATCCACTAGCTAGTTGTAGTAGCAAGTTGGTAGTGGCTAGTTAGTCTTTTGACCTGAGGATCCATGGTAGCCTTGTGTTTGACCCTTATGCTTTGACTCTTCCCTATCCCTTAGTGGGAGATTTGTGAGTTCCAAGAAGAAATGCGACTCCTCATTTTTATTAAAGGCGAGTGCATCTCCTGTGTGTCTCATAATGATCGATTCCAAGAAATCCTTGTGCAAGGTGATGTAATAATTTGGGAATTATTTCCAAAGATGAGGTCAAAAAGGGAATTAAACATTAAGAATAGAAACATAGTATTGAAGCTATTGGAAAGCTGACAAATATCTTGTCCTGGGCTTCTTTCAGGAGATAGGAGATAGAAGGACCATATTTGCATGGTACGTATAATGCTAGAATAATTCTTCAAGAGCATTCATTTTAGCCAATTACTTGGGTTCCATGGGCTTGAGGTTGGACATTGACCATGGAGATTGGATACTCTTCAATTAATGAGATTAATTAAATTGAGCCATTTAGTTTAAAGGAGTTTAAACTAAAGTGAATATTTGATATTCCAAAAGTCACAAAAAGTTGTGAGCCCATGTCCAATGAAGGGTATAACCTAATGGATCACACATAAATGCCAATTACATGGTCTATTGAAGGAAAGAGAATTTTCTAATAGTTAGAAAATTCATCATCGACTTTTTAAGGAGGCAAAATTGTATTCATTTTGGCTTGATTAATTTAATTGTTAAATTGGTCAAATTAATTTAAGATTTAAATTAATATCAATTAATTAAAGGTTAATTAATTGATGTTACATAACTATCAATTGGCCAAAATTAATTTAAGGAATGAGTTGATTTTAACTAGCTTAAAATGTTAAGTGCTTAAACTTAAGAGTTAAGTCAAATAATTATTAATTAAATTAAAGTGTTTAATTTAATTACGTTAGGGAGATAATTTTTGGGAGAATTATTAAATGAATATTAGAATTTAATTGTAAGATATTTCATTAGATAAAATTTGTGCTTTAATTAAATTCACTAATCACAAAATTAGTGGCCACCTAAGCAAGAGACACTTGGCATCACCCCATTATGGGAGGTGTGTGACCACTCTTATATGTAAATATAGTAGAGCGTCTAACCAGATGTGTGTGAGATGAACACACTTTATGTGATATTCTCCTAATAATATTATATACTGGGAATCTAAGTTAATCTCCTATCGCTCTCTCCTTCTCCCTCCTCCTTCCACCAAAATATTCTCAACCTTCCTTCCCTCATTCTATAAAGATATTCCAACCTTTCTATGGATAATAGGCCATTTATTTGGTGTGGGGATGTTTGCATTAGAGGTAATCTAGGTTGGTTGTTTCTTGCTCTTAACTAGAGCTGTTTCTAGCAACCGGTTGTTGCCTCTGCTTGGTGTACCTTTGGAGATCTGATTAGGCTAAACTTTGTACTATAGAATCTTCAAAGGGTTGAGGATTTCCAATTAAAATTTCAACATAAATTGAGAAGTCTATCCAAGGTAAAAATGGTGGTGATCCTGTTGTGCCGGTGAAAAGCCCATTTGATGGTAGAGAAGAGTTTGACTCTTGCTCTTCGAATTTTCTGCTTTTACCCAAGTATTTTCCCTTTTTAAATCTGAATATTATTCATGTATAGATCATTTTGGTTTTGTGTGGGATAGTTTATTCAGTTGTTTTGAAAATATTTGGATCCCAGTGCCACACAAACCTTCAGTGCATACTTTAGAATTAAGATGGGAAGACCTCCAGAAGATCTGAAAACATAAAGGCCAAGGCCTTGAAAGGATTATGGAGGAACTTAGAAGTGATTCAAGAGGCCATGTATGTGTAAGAATGGGAGGTTTTATTTTACTCAAAACTTCATCACAAAGTAGAGTACAATCCCCTATTTATAGGTATGGAACTCAAAGGACTTTACATTAGGTTGTAATAGTCCTTTAGATTCTAAGATAGCTATTTGTTGTAGGGACATTTGTAACCGACTTGTGATTACAACACATGACTCTAATGGATGTATGCCATCTTACTAAATATAGCAATGGACACATGTTACAACATAAAATACCTAGTAAACTACAAAGACACATGTCGAGCTAACTAATTTACAACACCAAAACATGTGTCACATTTCTACCTATCCTTATTACAACTCAGGGACACATGTCAAAATAGGAAGATAGATGTCACCTTACAGCTATGTATGGATAGATTTTATTTGCCGACTCTATCTGCATTACTAAGCTTAATATTCTTCAAGATTATCCTCAAGAATTGTGATAGTCATGGTAATCCTGGGACCATAAGATCACCCAGAAGAGTCCAAAACCTTTAGAGTTGATTCTAATTTCTCGAGTTAATTTTAGATTTAGTTTTGGTATCCATCTGAACTCATCATCCTGAAAATGATCAATGCCTTGTGAAATGTTCATAAGCAATAGCTTATGAGGATGTGTTGGCACCTTGTTCGTGTAACAAAGATGTTTATACAATGCCTTTATCTTTTTATGATCATGATCAAGTGATCTTGGGAGAGTTCTCCATATATAATAGTAAAATGATGGTTGTGATTCTATAACTCATCCTATGTAATATAGTCTGCGAAATATAATGATAACTTGTATTTCTAATCCTGTTTCTTCCTAGATAGCTTTATGAAATAATTATAACCAATTTTCTTTGGAATCAAACCATAACAAGAATGCCCATAGTCAGGATAGTTCATTCTGTTCATCATGTAAGAATTAGACAATTTTTGAGGAGACAACTCTGCTATAAATAATATTCAACCTCCACACACCATTAGTACCATAATCCATCATTAAGCAAAGGAATGATAGAGGACAAAGCTGAAAGACATAAGAATGGGTAATCTAAATAGCAGCGGGCTTTATCAAGACTATAATTAATAGTATTAAAACCTTTACAAGATAAAGGAAAAGATTATTTCTTGTAAATATTTAATGCCATTAAGGGTTTGCAATACTTCACCAAATATAGGAGTGGCCAAAATAATATCAATAGATCTGCTTGATGAGGACGACACCATAAAGATAATGAGAATAGTTTTTGTGGTGGAGATGAGGTAGACAGATTTTGGTCTAGAGAGTAGGTTAGGGAGAGATTAGCATCTCCCTTGATGTGTGTCGTATGGTGAACTAGTGCTTGGAAAACTAGTCTTTGAGCTTTAATAGTTGTGGCTCTAAACTCCATTGTTCTTGAAATCCATAATCCTTAAGAAAGTTGAGATGTTCATTTGTACAGTAAAATGATGTCCAATAAGGTGGAACTCAAATTTATTAATGTCATACTTGATGGTAAGAATTTCTTTATACACCATGTTATGGTACTTTTCTGATTCTTTAAATTATCCATTGGCATATCCGTAGAAATGCTACTTCCCATATATATCTCCAATGAGTATGGTGCCTCAAAACTCATCATTCGCATTGATTTGTAAGATCCTATAGCTTGTGTTGGGAATCTTTAAAAGTGGTGGATCTTGGTAGATCTCCTTAAGCTTCTTAATAGCTGTTATCTACCCCTTTTTCTTCTTCAGCATTCTGGACAGCTGACTGGTATACTTAGAGGACTTAAGAGGAAATCCTTAATATAATTGATGATATGAAGAAATTGTTTGATCTATTTAGTAGAAAAATCTTTGTCTAGAAACTTGAGGAGTTCTTGAGTGATATGTGGGCTAGGCTGATAATAACCATTTGAGAATTTCATTCTAAGGAATTCAATATTGGTCTTTTTTGAGAGCTTAATACCATAGGCCTGGACTAGATCCAAGAACTACTGTAAAATATTCTCATTGGCCAACTTATCTAGGGTGAACAATAGGATATCATCAATATAGACTAGCGTACAATATAAGATGGGCTGAAATATCTTTATCATTGCTTTCTAGAATAATAATGGGGTGACTTTTAGTCTAAATAGAATATCTGTCCATTAGTATTAAGCACTTGGAATATAGAAGGCTATCATGTACTGGTTTTTTAGGTCAATGCCTAATTGCCAAAATCCTACATTAAGATCAAACTTAGAGAACACCTTAGCTTGAGTTAAAAATGAGAACGGCATCTAGTCTTTGGAAGGGGAAACTTATCATCCTATAAGAAGTGATTTAAAAACTTATAATTAATGACGAGTCTCTTTATGCCTCTAACTTGTTCAAACTTATCAAACTCCGAACTAGATTCTGTTGGTTTAATCAATCCTAATGTAAGGAATTGGTTGCATTCCTTTCTAGCTAAGGCAAGTGTTAGAATAGTGTCCAACAAGCCAATTAGATTAGCTTTGTAAAACTATTTCCTTATAAAACAATCTTGATTGAATAATATTCTTTATGTGGCCATTTTCATCTTATGCCCTTTATTTCTTTACTAGCATTTGGATGAAGCCCTAAGATCACAATAGACTATGGGACTTGGTTACACATTAGATGGTAATTATGGAGTAAGTCTTACATAGTTGTGATCTTAAACCTTCCAAGTCATTGGATCTTACATGATAGGGCATCTAAGATCTAGATAGACTTGAACTGATTATGCATAAATTTAAGGGTTGAATATTGCTCCATTCTATGGATAATTTTGTAAGAGATACGAATGCATGTTAGTGGGTGTTTATCAAAGAATAAGGCACTAAAGACCCACTTCGAGAATCTATTAGATAGCCATAGTGACAAGTCGAAAGTAGCAAATTCTCCCACTTACACTCATACTCTTCAATTAATAAGATTAATAGAATTAAGTTAGTTAGTTTAAAAGTATTTTAAACTAAAATAAATATAAGAAGTTCAAAAGTTAAAAGGAGTCGTGAGCCTATGTTTAGTAAATGGTAAAACTTATTAGGTCACACATAAAATCCAATAAGCTTTCTAATTGATGGATAATTTTTTACTAAAAGTTAGAATATTCACTCCTAGTGGACCAATTTTGAGGTGATCAATTTTTAGGTCAATTTTGGCTTGATTAACTTAAGTGCTAAATTAATCAATCAATTTAAGTAGTTAAATTAGACCAATAATTAAAGAGTTAATTATTTGGTGCTATTTTATCTCCAATTGATTAAAGTTAACTTAATGAGTTAAGTTAAGAAAATTAAGCTTAAGAGTTAAGCTTGTTGACTTAGGAGTTAAGTCAAAGGTTAATTAATTAAATTAAAGTGTTTAATTTAATTAATGAGAAGAATATATCTTGGAGGGTAAATTCAAATGAGTTCATTTGAGTTGGTATTTTAATTAATTTGAAATTAGATTCTAAATTAGGTTGAAATCCATATGAAATTCATATAAGATTTGAATTTACATTTGCCAACTTGGAATGCAAGTTAGCCACTAACCTTGAGGAAACTGTGATGCCAACTTGGCATTACGCCATCCTTCCTCTATATATAGATGTAAAGGGGGCATGTATTCAGCACTTGCAATTTGGTGTGAAGATTAGAATCTTTCACATTTCTCTTCAAAAATGTTTTACAAACGTTGCCTCATGTGTTAAAGCTTTGCTCTCTATTATTCTCATACCTCAAAATCAACCTCTACTATAACTTTTTTCCTATATTTCTCCAGCTACAAGTGAGGAGAAATTTGAAGTTCAATTGGTAGGTGGATCCACTTTTAGTTTGTTTGCTTTTGGAGATCCACTTTGTAGAGTAGTGGTTTTGACGAATTTTCTCTTGGAGATCTAGATCGGGTTTCGCTCCAAATGTTTTATGTCTTCATCAAGGTGTTGAGAAGATACAATAATATTTTTGTGATTTTTGGAGAAGTTTGGACGAGGCAAAAGTTGCTCTCTTCTAGCTACACCAATTTCTAACAGATTCTAGATTGGTGAAGGGTTCATCATTTTCTCCCTAGATATTTGCTCATCAAGGTAATTCTCTACCTAAATATAAATTATGAGCATGTTTAGGTCTTTGTTAGCTTGCGTAGTCTAGTTAATTTTAGCTTTTAAAGTTTTAATTATCATATCCTAGCGCTACTCTAGCCTTCAAGTGGTATTAGAGCCTAATTCATGCTATGATTTGGATTTTTAACTGATTGATTCATGTGATGGATTGATAGAACTCAAAAAATACTTGATTTATATGATATATTGGAGTGTTTGCTCAATTTTGTGTGTGTCTCCTTTATCAATGAATTGAAAGCATGCTATTATATGTTTTAAGTGTTGATTTATGAAATTAGTATGATTTAATTCATAGCTTCTAATTTTGAATGTTGATTTAGCATTAGTTGATGTTATATGTTGATATAGCTTTTTTTTTAAATGGCTAACATAATTTTGATCATTTTTGGATCCAATTTGATTGGAGTTAAGTTGGAGATTTTTGGAAAATATGATTCGTACTTGAACTTCCTTTTGAAAGCATGTTTGGACACTTGAAATTTCAATTTTGGAAAGTGTTTTAATGCTGAAATTACATCCCTATGGTGTGTTTTAATGTCTAAAACATGTTCTAGAATTTTTTTGGTGCACAAAAGTTGAGCTAAAAGTAGCTTGACTCGTCCTTAAGCATAAAATAGAGCAGCTGCTAGCCATGGCAATGCACAAGTCAAGGTAGTGATTAAGTCTTGCTACCTAGCCTTGCACACACCTTGGCTAGTAGGACCTAGTTTAAGGGTACGCAAGTTTTAAGCTTCATTTTGGTTCTTTTTATGACTAAAAACTATTTTAAATCACACCTAACAAATAACAAGTGTTGTACAAGCTCCCAAGACTATGTTTGACATTTTTGATTTCTTTTAAAAACTTGTTCAAGTTAATTTCTTACTTGTTGCATAAATATTGTGCTTGGCTAATTAATTATTTATGAGATAAGCATTTAATCGTTGGAATTGATTGTCAATCCTTGATTTATTTATTATTCATTTGAATGTTGAATGAATGATGACTGAATGAGGACGATCATGAGCTTTTTAATATTGATTTTATTTATTTCATGTTCTTAAAATGAGTTGTATTAAATGGGCCTTACATACCTCTTGTTCTATTTTGTAAAAGTTATAAGAGTAGAACTACTAGGAGTGAGATTTTCTTTCTCTTGTAAAAGTTGCAAGGAGCAAAGAAGATCCATGAAGGCTTAAAGATCTATGAATGTATGGGATACACTCATGTAATAGCTTACTTTAATCAACCCACTTAAAATCAACCAAGTGATGCATATGTGGCTCTAAGTGCATCACTTTGTTAAGCTCATGGTCATCCCACCCTAGGGGCATGCTAGGTGTTTTTTCTTATTTTTGCTTTTTATATTGTATTGATCTATGAGATGCATGCTTAGGATATAGAAAACCTACATAAAAAGATAAAATGATGAGATTTTTGCAAGCAAAAACATCCACTTAGATTATCTAAGTGTTTTTCAAATACTAAGTCAAAATAGATACAAATTAAAAGAGTTTTAATTAATTCAAGCCTTCTACCAATAGTATGTGGCATAACAATGCTACTATCTTTGTGTGATATACACCCCATCATAGGGGTCACACTTAGATGGAAAGTTATGACCATATACTTAGCATATGATACATTTTGATTTGGGAATACCCATATATTATACACTCAATCACAAAGGATGCTATGGTGCTTATCTCGAATTAAAGAATGATTGATATATTTGACTTAACATCGTGTAAAGATCATTCTTATAGGGGATCTACATAAAAAGGTGTGGTAAAATATATCAAAATTTGCATAAAATGCAATTAGCAAAAGTTGCTTACCTTTAGATTATTTGTGGATATACATCCGATCATGGGGGTCTACTTACAAGTCCTTATGATCTTGTTTCTCACTAGCAAATATGATTTCCTAAATTCATCTTGGGGTGGAGGATTAGATAAAATAGTGAGAGAAGAACATACTTGAAAGACCATAAAGATGTTTCCAATATCAAAATTCAGTCACATGCTTACACTATTTTTTTACCTCTTGTAGATTTTTGAAATCCTCAAATCAAAATAACTAAAAAACCACTCACAAGATTTTTGAAAACTAATAAACTAACTAGGCCAAACTTCTATGATTAGTTGAGAAACCTCAAAACTATTCTTGATTCCGAAAAGAAATGCTTATTCAAAGTCTGTCGAACACCTTTAGTAGTGATGCCACCGATAAGGCACATGAATCATTCACGAAGTTGGTGGATGATGATCTATAAATAATATGCCTTACCCTAACTTCTATGTCTAATGAGCTTCAAAAGACTCACAGCATATGAGATGTGCACATAAATTCTATTTACACCTGCAAGAGTTTTATTGGTATTCAAACTAGACATGAACAGTTCATTTTGTCTAAGGAGCTTTTAAGAAGCCAAATGATTAAGGGCACAAGTGTCCTTGATCACAAGCTCAAGATGATTGGACTCTTCGAAAAGCTTGGACAACTTGGTGTGGTCATGGACAAAGAGCTCTATGTGGGTTTAATCCTTCAATCATTGCTTAGTTCGTTTGACTAATTCATTATGAACTTATATGTGTCGATGAAATAAGTAATGATGAATGAGTTAGTCAATATATTGGTGACCACAAAGGTGATTGTGAACAAAGATAAGCCTCTTATGCTTGCTTTCTTCTCTAAGTTTATAAGACCTTAGGGTGCTAGAAAGAGAGGTCAAGAGAAGAAAAGTTCTTCCTTCAAAAGGAAGTAATCCTTGAAACATTTGAGGATAAGCATGAATATAAGAGAGGATATTTGTTTCCATTGTGGTGAAAAAGGACATTGAAAAAGAAATTGCAAAGCTTACCTTGCAACCCTTGAGAAAGGTATGTACTTCTTTGAGGTGCATTTGACAACTAATTCTTCCCCATAAGTATTCAATACCATATGTGGTTCTCACCTTTGTAATATGTTACAAGGGTTAGAAAGAAGAGAGAATCTCAATGAAAGGGATACGATCCTATGCTTGGCAAATGGGGCAAAAGTTGCCGCCATTGTCCAAGGCATAATCAAGTTAGACTTGAGGAACTCCCAAATTGTACTTAATCTTTATAATTATGTACCCAATCTTGTTAAAAATCTTATTTCAACTCCTTTATTAGATAATGAAGGTTATGATTTTTCAATACCTAATGGGAAGTTGAAGGTATTAAAGAATGGTTCTTGAATTGCAAAAGGTACATTAAACAATGGATTGTACACATTGGATTCCCAACCTTCATTGATGTACATTCAATCAAGTAAAAAGAAGTTAGATATCCAAGAAGATGCCATTTTATGGCATGCTATACTTGGACATATTTATAAAATTATGATAAACAAGTTAGAAGCTCTCAAAGCACTAATTGTTAATGGCATTGAGGACCTTTCTACTTGTAAATCTTGTTGAAGAGAAAAATGACCAAAACTCCTCCTATAGAACAAATGGAGTGCTCCACAAATCCCTTGAATTTAATCCATACAGATGTTTGTGGCCCATTAAGAGTCAGTAGGAAAAGAGGCTATTCTTACTTTATCATCTTTATCGATGATTATAGTCAATACGAACATGTGTATCTTTTGAAGTACACATTTGAAGCCTATGAAAAGTTCAAAGAGCATAGAAATGAAGTAGAAATACAAAAGGGACTTAGCAGTAAAGCTCTTCAATTAAATCAAAGCGTAGAATACTTAAGTACCAAATTCTTGGATTATCTAAAAGAGAATGGGATTCTCTATCAATGGACTACACTCGGCACACCCCAACACAATTGAGTGGCCGAGAGGAAAAACCTTACCTTGTTAGATTTCATACATTCCAACATGAGCTTTTTCGATATGCCTATATCCTTTTAGGGATATACCATAGAAGTAGTAGCAATGTTACCAAATGTAATATCCTCAAAGTCGGTGCCTAAATTATCGCATAAGATATGGTATAGCAAAGCACCCTATTACCATTACCTCAAAGTTTAGGGGGTCTCCCACCAACGTGAGATGGATAGTGGGAGATAAGTTGGATAGTAGATCCATCTTGTGTAAGTTTATCAAATACCCAAGAGAGTCTATGGGTTATTACTTTTATGATCCCTCAAAACAAAACATATTTATTTTAAGGAACTCTTACTTTTTGGAAAAGCAATTTCTATTAGATAGAAAAGGTGTTTTTAAACTTGATAAACTTCAAGATGATCATCAAATCCCACAAGTAGTGGAAACACATAATGAACCTTATACACAACCTCTGAGAAGGTCAGACCAAATCAAGAAGTAACCCAAAAAGTTCAGATTTTTTCATGAGATGAGTCAAATAGATAGCGATCCAAAGATCTATGAGGAAGCTATGTTGGACATAGACTCGAGACGTTGGCTTGAAGCTATGAAATTCAAAATGAACTCCATGTACTCCAATAATGTATGAACTTTGGTAGACCCACCAAACGAATAGTTCTCATTGGTTGCAAGTGGATCTATAAGTGAATGCTAGGAATTGATAGAGAAGTGACGATTTTTAAGGAGCAACTAATGGCAAAAGGTTACACTCAAATGCCCAGTATTATTTTCAAGAAAACCTTGTCACTAGTCACAATGGCTAAGTGCATTTAGATTTTACTTGCCATAATCACATATTATGACTACAAGATATGGCAAATGGATGTAAAAACTATCTTTGTCAATGGAGCAACCACAAGGTTTTATATCTAAGGAGAGTGAGCAAAAGGTTTACAAACTCCATAGATCTATTTATGGACATAAACAAGCATCCTAAAGTTAGAACATACATTTTGACAAAATAGTCAAATATTTTGGCTTTGTCAAAAATGTATATGATCCATATGTGTATATGAAGGCCTATAGAAGTAATGTACGGTTTATTGTGCTTTATGTAGATGACATCCTTTTCATTGGGAAAGAGGTAAGGTTGTTAGAGTGAACTAAAGCATGGTTATCTACTCAATTATCCATGAAGGATTTGGGAGAAGCATCCTATGTATTAGCAATACATATCTATAGAGATAGATAAAAAAGGATATTGGGGCTTTCCTAAACCCCGTACATTGATAAAATACTAAAAAATATTAGTATAGAAGAATCCAAAAGGGGATATCTTCCCATGGGACATGGCATTTATCTCTTCAAGTTTGTGGCTCCTAAAATAAAGAAAGAGAGACAAAGGATGTCCTACATACCTTATGCCTTTACTATTATGAGCATAATGTATGCAATTCAATGTACAAGACTAGATGTGGTACATTCGCTAAGCATTATAAGTAGGATCCAATCTAATCCCAGTGAAAGTCATTGGATAGCTGTGAAAGCAATTCTTTAGTACTTGAGAAAGACTATGGACTTATTTTTGGTTTATGATAATGGAGAATTGAAACTAAAGGGGTTTTCGGATTCATGTTTCCAATTGGATATAGATGACCTAAAATCTACTTTTAGATTTATATTTTGCCTCAGTAGCAGCGTGGTAAGTTGGAAGAGTTCCAACTAAGACACTATGACTGACTCTACCATAGAGGCATAATGTATTGCAGCTTCGAAAGCTACAAAGAAAAGTTTTTGGATGAAAAACTTCATTCAAGAGTTGAATGTAGTGCTTAGCATTATTGGGCTAGTAGTTGTCTTCTGTAACAACAATAGAGTGGTAATGCAAGCAAAAGAGCCAAATCTCATCAGCAATCTAAGTACATTTTGAGACGATATCATTTGATATAGGAGATTTACCTCAAAAGAGAATATAGTAGACCCATTAATAAACCCCTAACACAAAAGGTCTTTGAAGGATATTTTGAAAAGATGAGCCTCAATGCCAAAGAGCATTGGCTTTAGGGCAAGTGGGACATTGTTGGAATAGTGCCTAGCAAGCCAATTAGATTGGCCTTGTAAAACTATTTTCTTATAAAACAATCTTAACTGAATGATATTCTTTATATGGCCATCTTTTTCTTATGCTCTTTATTTCTTCACTCGCATTTGGATAAAGCTCTCTGATCATAATAGACTATGGGACTTGGTTATACATTAGATGGTAATATTAGAATAAACCTTACACAATCGTGATCTTAAACCTTCCAAGTCATAAGATCTCATGAGATATAGCATCTAAGATCCAAATAGACTTGCACTAACGATGTATAAATCTAAGGGTTGGATATTATTTCATTCCATGGGTAATTTTGTATGAGATATGAGTACATATTAGTGGGTGCTTGTTAATGAATAAAGTACTGAAGACCTTCCTTGGGAATCCACTAGATAGCTATAGTAACAAGTTGGTAGTGGCAAATTCTCCCTCTTACGCTAATGCATATTATTAATCCTCTAACCTAGGGATCCATGGTAACCTTATGTCTAGTCCGTATGCTTTGACTCTTCCTTGGTTACATAATAAGAAATTTGAGTTGAAATTAGGTATGAGCTACTAGGCATGGATGTTTGAGAGATCTAAGATGAAATCTAGTTCCTCATCTTTGTGAAAAATGAGTACATCTCCTATGTATTTTATAATGATCAATTTAAAAAAATCCTTATTCAATGTAGTGTGATAATTTGAAAATGGAGTTTTTCAATGACGAGGTCATATAGTAGAATTGAGCATTAATAATAGAGACATAGTATTGAGGCTATTAGGGAGCTGATAAATATTAGAGAGATAAAAGGACTTCATTTGAATGGTACACATAGAGGTGTAATAGTTCTCCAAAAACATTCATTTCAGCCAATTAGTTGTGCTCTATAGACTTGAGCATGGACATTGACCATGGAGATTAGGTACTCTTCAATTAATGAGATTAATTGAATTGAGTCGATTAGTTTAAAAGTGTTTTAAACTGAAACAAACATAAGATGTTCAAAGGTTACAAAGAGTTGTGAGCCCATGTCCAATGAAGGGTAAAACCTATTAGATCACACAAAAAATCTAATTAGCTTCCTAATTGATGGAGGAATTGTTTTAAGAGTTAAAATATTCACTCTTAGTGGACCAATTTTACGGTGATCAATTTTGAGGTCAATTTTAGCTTGATTAATTTAAATGTTAAATTAATCAATTAATTTAAGGTGTTAAATTAGACCAACAGTTACAAAGTTAATTATTTGGTGCCATTTGATATTCAATTGATCAAAGTTAATTTAAAGAGTTAAGCTAATAAAATTAAGCTTAAGAGTTAAGTTTCTTGACTTAAGAATTAAGTCAAAGGTTATTTATTTAAATTAAAGTACTTAATTTAATTAATGAGAAGAATATATTTTGGAGGAAAAATTCAAATAAAGTGTTCATTTGAATTGGAATTTTAATTAATTTAAAATTAGATTCCAAATTAGATTAAAATGCACAGAAAATTTAAATAAAATTTGAATTTTCATTTGCCAACTTGGCTTGCAAGTCGGCCGCCCACCTTGTGGAAGGTGTGATGCCAATTAGGCATCACGCCATCCTCTCTCTATATATAGATATAGAGTGGGAATGTATTTAGCACTTGTATTTTGGTGTGAAGATTTGAATCTTTCACATTTCCCTTTAAAAACTCTTTCCAAGCATTACCTCATTTGTTGAAGGTTTGCTCTCTATTCTTCTCCTACCTCAAAATCAACCTCCACCATTGCTTTTCTCCTCTCTTTCTTTAGCTACAATTGAGGAGAAATTGAAAGTTCAATTTGTGTGTGGAACATTACAATAGAGGCAAAATATTTGGTTTGCTTATCTTTGGAGATCTACTTTGTAGAGCAGCGGTTTTGATGAAGTTTTTCCAGGAGATCCAGATCATGTTTTGATTTTATTTTTAACAATGTCTTTATCAAGGTATTGAGAAGATACAGTAATGTTTTCATGATTTTTGGAGAAGTTTGGATGAGGCAAAAGTTGCTCTTTTCTAGTTACATCAGTTTCTGGCAAATACAGAATTACCTAAATTTGAATCATGAGCATGTTTAGATCTTTGTTAGCTTGAGTAGCCTATTTAATTTTATCTTTTTAAGTTTTAATTATTGGATCCTAGCACTGCTCTAACCTTCAGCAAGGTCATTTAGAGTCATTGTAAGATGAGTAGCCTTTGTAGGGTTATCATCTTCATTCAACTTAAAAGGGGGTTGAATAAAGAAATCTGGATTCTTCCATATTGGATGAGAATGGTTGAATTCTACATGATATTTTACACTACATTGTTGGAGTTTCTTGGCAAACTCGACAAACTCAAAATATTTTTTAGGAGCGTCTATGAGAGCATAGATCTTTTAAATATTTATGAATGGCTAGAAATTCCTTTTAAATTTGATGCCTGTAGAAAGGACTTGTAGTTTTTAGGCTTTATAGTATAGATCAAAGCTAACAAGAAGATCTTTACCATATAGCTTGCTTCCAAGGACTTGCATTTATACTGTATATTCTTGCTAATTAGGGATATCTTAAACCTTTAGCCATCTATAGCTTGGAAATATTCATAATGAGGTTTCCATGCATTTGTGACTTGGAAATATTTCTGGATTCATCAAGGTTCTCATTGCAACTATATCCATGAATCCAATAGCATTGGTAGGCCTATCACATTTTGATGGAATAATGTGTACCATAACATGGGGACATGGAATGCTTTCTTGAAGAACTAGACTAGCTTAGAGCATGTATATAGATAAATAATCTTTAGGCTCAGATTCTTTAATTGGGGATGCCTCTTCATCATCTGAAGATACATCTTGGATGGAAAACACTATTTTTTCTATTTGTTCTTCTTATTCAAATTATAATTATTCAACATTTGTATCAAAGAGTTGTACCTAAACATTGTAGAACCTAAGACATCATGTGAGCAGACTTATTTTTCTTATTAGGGAAATTTTTTGCAAAGTACCCCCTTTTTCTACGAAAGTACCAACAATTAGTGTTCTTTTTCATAGAAGGCTTCCTTTTAAGGACCTCAAGTGCTTTTCCTTTTTCATTTTGAATTTCTTGAATGTGGGCTTTTTAGTGGAAAAACAAAAACACTTTTCTTTGCCTTTACACTTTATCTCAAGATAGGATTTCTTGTAGGCCTTCTTCAAGATAGATCTACTATCTTGAAGTTCTTTGAAGAATTTCTATTGTTCACAAAGCTTATTAGGAGCTGTAAGAGTCATTTGATGAATTTCTCCAAGACTTATATGAGCTATATCCCTTCTTATGGCAAGAATCATTCTTTAGAGCTCAGGCTGGATTTTTTTTGTAAGTAATGTAAGGAAGATAAGCTTAATATTTGGGTTGTTAGATCCATTCAACATTTAGAATAGCTGGGACATCCTTTGGAAATAGACGTCAAGATCCTTCTTCTTGGGGGAACAGTATCTCATAGAGAAGTAATCTCGTTTTGCCATTTCGCTTATGAGAGAAATGTCTTCAATGAATTCTTGGTAGATTTCTCCTAAAGTAGTCGTTGGATTATTAACTTTACAAAATTGCATATGTCTGTATTCTTCAAAACTCTAGAACCAATCTCTAAGACTACTTGTAAATCTAGATGCAAATTCTCTCAAAATAGTCTACAAGTTGGCTCCTTATCTCGTGAGTTGTATATCAATCCAAGTGGTAAAGGAATAGAGTCAATCCAATCTCGACTTTTGGATATAAAGATGTCATTAAAGAAGAACCATGGACCATTTGCTAGTTTAGAGAAAATTTTATGTGGGCAAGGTCATTTCTAATTTAGTGTCTTACTGTGATTCTGTTTCCAAATTAGAACTTTGAGCAACTTGTTCTTTATTTATTTATTTTTTGGCCAGCTTGATCCTATCTTATATACTATCAATATAGAGGTTATATCAGCAAGCTCTATTTCTAAATCTTTATCAGAATCACCATTGGAGGATTCTTCGTAAGATACCTTAGATGAGATATTTGAATCCATATTAGCATGCTTTTCTTTTTTTGAATTTTCCCAAGCCTTATATGAAATATTTGAATTCATCATAATTAGCTCTTCTTTTTTGGAGCTATGGTTGATCTTCTTGCTTGGTTTCAAGGAAGGATTGCGGAGAGGAAGATGCTAGGGCTTTTCTCTTTTCTTCAGCTGGGGATTTAGTTTAGTATATTTAGGAAAAGATATTTTTTTAATCTTTTTTGGAAGGTTAGAGATCATAAAGAAGTTTTTTGAGTAATCTGGTGGTGAGGTTGGAGGAGATTGTTTGCAAATAGTTTACTATTATATGTGGGATAAAAAGGTTGTATTACCATTTACTTATTAGCTTTTATGGCTCTTAATCTCCTTATCTTAGCTTCTTTTTGATAATACTCCTCACTAAACTTTCTTAGATCAAAATGAAGATGGAGGTGTTTGTCACAAGTGTGTACTTTATTAACAATGTCATCAAGGAATTTTTGCATCTTGGAAGCTAAATTATCAGCCTTGGCTTCAACAGAGTGTACTTTAGTGACGACTTGCTCTAACTTGTTATCAAGATCTTTTAAGACCTTATTCTATGCTCTGGTGGCTGTAGTTTGGCAGTTATGGATTTCTTCTACCTATGTGAAAGGCTTCATCCTTCTTTTATTATCAATTCCCATTGCCTATACATAAGGCTTGATATAGTACAACTAGGATTTTCAACTTGTCTCTCTATCAATAAGAAGTCTTATTTATAGTGAAACATCATACATGGTTGAACAACATGAGACAAAAAGATGGTACCTTTTGTAGCTTGGATCTTGCACGTGGTATTTCTTTCTTTTCATAATTGTACAAGGCCTTTTTCATAGCAAGGAAACGGTTAAGGCCATAGTAGCTCAACGTTTATATCTTTGGATTTTTGAGGTTGAGAAGAGTCCTTCTTGAAGACCTTATTTTTTTTCTTCCATGATCTATAAAGTTGGTTGTAATCGCCATTTCATTATTAGAGTCATATTCATCATAGGAGCATCCTAGATCATACTTTAAAAGATCTATGTCCCAAATAAGGTGTCCATTAGTTTTATTAGTATAAATGGACCTTTCACTTTAGAGAAAATTACCTAGAGGGGTCTTTTGCTTGTGTGGAGCTAGTACAACCATCATCTATTGAAAGATGACACCTGATGGCTCTTCATCCTTTTGAAAGTCAAAATGGTCTTCACATGTCCACCACTATATCTTTGGAACTAGAAATTAGAGGACTTCACTGTTTTATGAGTTTGGTGTAATGACTCATAATTAGTTGTCCATTCTGTAGGCATGAGCTTCTCAAGATCCTTTCTTTCAAGTTGCTTATGAACTTAGAAAATGATAGGAACATTTTTTCCTAAATTGGCAAACACCATTAGAGCATCGTATATTCCTTAATTTTATAAATCAAAGGTGTTATTTTGTAATCTATATATAATATAGTGATGAAGAGTTGCTATGACATTAGATACAGTCGATACATAATTTTATCTTTTCCAACTAGATATAAACTCCATTAGAATAGAAAAAGTGATGTATTATTCTCCTTTGGAGGCTTTAAGCACATATTGGCCCATCTTGGAAGATTGCACATATTCTTTTAGGTGAGGTTGAGATTTGAGAAGGTCTTCGATACTTTTAATACCTTGAGGAAAAGATCCTCTTTTTTTATAGATATTATAAAGACTTACAAGAAGTGGAACTATTTTTTCTATCATGGCACCTTTAGGGATGGTGGAATATTCTATAAAATTTTCTATTATGTTGGCTAAATGTTTGGGTAAGGAAAAAGCAAAAGAAACTTGAAGTAAATTTCAAATCTATGGCTTAGAGTTTTACAATTCTTCTAATTGCCACTTCCCTTGGTGCCTAGCCTATATGCTGACCTTCTCTTTCAACTATCTTCCTAGGCTTCAAAAACTCTCTCTAGCTCTCATGCCATGAGCTAGCCGAGAGCCTCACGCGTTGATCAAAGAGCATGCAAGAGCATTCATTAATAATCCTTCAGAAAGAGTCTCTTTATGCCCAAGCCAAGCCACATCCTTCACTACATGAGAATCTAAGGCTATCAAATAGGTTTTGTTGGATTTTCTCTCATTTAGTTAATTAAGGAAAGGCTTGCCCAGTATTCCGACATTAACTGAAAGGACCGTAGCACAAGGATCAAATCTATTTTTTTTCTTCAATCTATTTCTAATGAGTAGGATCCTCACATGGAGGGAAGTACAAAGCATACTAGATCTATAGATTGAAGAGCCACAATTTTGACATCTTTATGGAGCAATTGCTATTGATTGCATTCAAAGAATTATCGAACCACATATGGAAGCCTTTGGCCGAGGTTGGTCAATTTTTCTAGGACTTATGCTCTACAACTTTAAGGTAGGATGACTTGGATATAATGGAGAAAAATACTCCAATAATGCTATGCAAGTTAAAAAGGATTTTTCCTCTAATATTTTTGATTGCATGAAGCATCTAATGATCCATTTAATAGAAGAGGTAAGAAATAGAAGGCCAATACAATATCCATTTGAAAGATAAAATATTGATCTTATGTGGATGCTAAATTATTGAAATTATTTGTTACTATTGAATATATAAATCTAAAGTAGTATTATTTATATTACACTTTGAGAGCTTGGCAAACCTAAACAAACTATGACACAAAAAGCACAAGGGGTCTATTTGTCAAGCATTTGTATGCAAATAGACATCTAACTTTTGCTTCTACTCTTTCAGTCACATGTACTTTCTCCGAAATAAAGAATGGGCCAAAATGATAATGGTGACAATAATAATTCTCTACCTATTTTATCCATTTTTTATCAATCCAATCACATCTATAGTGCTTACACAACAAGGTAATTAAGTAATATCAATATTAAGCTACAACACTATACGTTGCTTTATTGTGAAGAGATCAAGGAATACCTTAAGTAAGTCGTTCAACCAACAAGCATTAATTTCAATATCCTTCAAGCTGGGAACTTTTTTAATATGTTTTGGAATGTGATGATGTAAGTATTTTATGGAATACTTTGGCATTAAAGATTAGGATGTTAATGTGAGGATTAAGAATGAGTTTTCCTATTGGTTTAAGTTATATGTAAGTATATTTACTCTAATGTCATTATACATGCCTCGAGTATTGGTAGATTTGACAGAAACTTCTATCACAACTAACACTGTATATGATAAAAGATAGATTCATGACCCAAGAAATCGCATAACAAATCTGTAATTACATAACTTGGGTTAGGGCCCTAATAGATAGATTAGGATATAGTCCAAATACTTTGTGAATGGATTTAAGTTCCACACAAATGTATGGAGTCATGAAGAGAACACGAATAGTGGTATATGGATGGAGTCAATGGGGTTGGAGATGAGGAAGACTATTATAGGATATTGAAAAAGGTGGTTGAGTTAGAATACTTAGGAGAACCTATAAAGAAGTTGTTTTGTTCCTTTGCGAGTAGTTTAATCCTACTCCTAGGAAAGAAATTCGTATAGTGCTTCCAAAGTATAATATTGTTAAATTTAGGAAAAAAAGGTAGGTACAGAAAGTATGACTCATTTATAATTGCCCAACAAGTATATCAATTAGTTTACTATATTCCATATCTTGAAAGAATTAGGGATGAGGTTAATTGGTTGGCTATTATAAAAACGTAGGCTAGAGGTAAAATTGATATCGAAATTCATTAGAAATTGCTTGCTGGAACGACACTCTGTTGCTTATTAGTTTATTGAATTCAGATGATGTAACAAAAGACTTAATAGATTGTAATCATCCTTTAGAAATTATGGATACATTGTATGCACAGCATATAGATGGTATCATTAGTGATGATGATGAAGAACACAGTAGATTTAGTGATGATGAAGATGAATTTGATGATAATAATGAAACTAATTAATCTAAATATTCTAACAAAATTAAATTATATCGACAGTATGTCGTGCTTGTTGAACTAGTTTATTTTATTCAGTTTAGTTATTAATTGTTTTTATGTATTCACTATTCACACATGTAATTAATTAATTAATCATATTAAAATTATTATTGATATATATGTTGAATTTTGATGTATGTTTATCTTTGAATTATAGATGGCAAATTAGTCATGCATCTGCCCCCATCCCACCGGCAGACCAATCAAGTATTCCCCATGCTCTCCCATTGGCTAGGAGATAGGATACATTTTGTTTTATATTTTGTTTGTAATGAACACTTACTACTATTTACTATTTAAGATCTATGTCTATATAATTATATTTTTGGGATAATAATTTTGATTTATTTGTAAATTTGTTTTTATAAATTAATTGTAGTTTTATCATATTTCATATACAATCAACATGATACAAATGTAATTAAAAATAAAATTCAAAAATATTAAAATTAAAAAATAAATTTTTGATGGGATTTTTATGACATTTTGTCAGAAATTAGATCTAAATTTTTTATTAGAAATTAATTTTTGATAAAATTTCGTTGCAATACCATTGGAATGAAAAAACATATAAATTTATAGAAATATAAAATCTATTGGAACGTTGTTAGAGTTCAATCAAAAATGTTTCAACATAATCTAACAGTTGGAAATTTAACAAAAATTGACCTATTTCAAACAATCCAGAATTCATTTCAAACGCATCGTAATTACATCAAAAAAAAATTTGATGGAATTTTTAGTTAGAAGGTAACAAAAATGAATCTGCGATGAAGATTTTTTTGAAGTGAAATTTCATCTAAAATCTATTGAAAATTGGTCAATCCATCGAAAATCTGTTGGAAATTTCTATAAGCAAATGTGTGTTTTTCTATAGGATGACAAAAGCTCCAAGATTATTATCAATAAGGATGTGATATTCATTGAGTTTACTATGTTGAAAAAGATGGAGTAGGGTGGTTGTAGTCAAACGATCATAAGGAAAAGGTGGAGCTTGAGATTGGCACTCCACATGATATTGTAGAAAGGAAGCAAAATGTGGTAGATGAAGCTAGTGGGAGCTCATTATCACCTAAGCAGCAGCAAGAAATTAATTCACTATAGAATTACCATTTAGCTTGTGATAGAGAGAGGCAAATCACACTACCACAACAATTTGGGTATCTAGAATTTATTTCTTATGCATTGAGTTTGATTGAGGAGTTTATGCGAGAGAGGATTCTTGTCCAAATTCTAATAAAGGGATAGTTGTTGTGAGTGAAGAGATGGAGTCTTTATACAAGAATAGCACACAAAAGCTAGTTTGTTGGATTCAAGTGGATTTATAAGAGGAAAGAAAAAATTCCAGAGATTATGGATGGTCACCAAAAGGCACAATTGGTTGCAAAGGGATTTACATAAAGAGTAGGAGTTAACTTTCATGAATTGTTCCCCTCGATTGTAAAACATACTTCCATTTGCATGTTGCTTAACATGATAGCTTTATTTGATATAGAGCTTGAGCAGATGCATGTGAAAAGATAGCATTCTTGCAAGGTGAGTTGGAAGAGCGAATGTAAATAAGTAAACAAGAAGGATTCTTTTTTTTAAGAAAGGAAGATTAGGCATGCCTTTTGAAGAGGTCTTTATATTGCTTGAAGTAGTCTCCAAGGTAGTGGTATAAAAGGTTTGTTGCATTTATTGTTAAGATTGGATAGACTAAAAGCATTTTTTGATTGTTGTGTGTATTATAAGAAGTGTGTTAATGGTCGTCTCAGTTATTTGTTGCTATCTACTAATGATATGTTGATTGCTCTAAAAGTATGTCCATGATTAATATCTTGAAGGTTTAGTTGAGCAAAGAATTTAAGATGAAGGATTTGGCAATGCGAAGAGGATATTGAGCATATAGATTATCCAAGATAAGCACTCTAACCTATTGTACTAATCTCAGCAAAAATATATTGGAAAAATATTAGAGCATTTTAGGATGAATAAGTCTAAGTTAGTTAGTATGCCATTTGCAACTCATTTCAAGCTCTCATTAGATCTATCACTAAGTATTAACAAGTAGTTGTAGAACTTGTCTAATGTGTCATATGCTAATGCAGTTGGTAGTTTAATATACTCCATAGTGTGCAATAGGTAGATATTTCACATCTTATCACTGCTGTGAGTAGATACATGTACATGATAAGGAAAATGATTAGCAAGAAGTGAAATGGATTATGAGGAATCTAAAAGGCTCTACAGATAGATGTTTAATGTATAGTAAATTAAATTCTATTGCTAAACATGTTGACTATGTAGATGTGACTATGCAAAAGATTTAGATAGCAGAAGGTCCATAATAGGCTATATGTTTGTATTTCAGGTTATACTATTAGCTAAAAAGCAACTTTACAAGCTTTAATAGCATTATCCACAATAGAGGCTGAGTATATGGCTTTAGTTAAAGGAATGAAAGAAGGAATTTAGTTGATGGGGTTGATTGATGACATGTGTATGAGTTTTGATATTACTACAGAATTTTGTAATAGTCAAAGTGCCATACATTTGTCAAGAAGCCAAGGATTTTGTGAGAGAACAAAACACATTGATATGATGAATCACTTTATCTGGAATATTATGTCTCAAGGTGTTATCATGGTTGAAAAGGTTGGGACTATAGATAATCAAACTGATATACTGATGACGACCATTCTAAGGATCAAATTTGAGCATTGCTTGAATTTGATAAACATTTGCAGACTCAAAAGATAATGGATGGAGAATTCATGTCAAAGTGGAAAATTGTTGAGTGTACCTTGAAATTAAAGTTGGAAATGATAAAAATAGCATGACATGGTGAGAAATGCAAAGAAACAATGAGAGATGGGAAAAATAATGCAAAAATGGGTAACTGACAATAGTGGGCACATCAGGGCACTCCAAAGCTCATCAGTAGCACACCTTAAAGTACACACTACTTGTGCCCAGGCGTGGGTGCTATTGACCTGGCGGCACATTTTGTAGGATTTGCCCACCATGGAGCAATAAGCAGTATAGACCCAAAGGATCGTCTGTCAACCCAAACACATATTTAAGTGATTGATTTCCCTATTTTCACTTTAGGGCCCTATTCAAAATAATTTTGGACTTTTTTTAGATTTTATTTTAAAAAGAGGTTAGAATGATGGAGTTGGGTGTTCTTACAAGATTTGTGGGACTTAAATTTATAATTAGCACTAGAATATTTGATATCAATAAAATTTATCTCTTTATCGCACGAAGTACGTACATTATAAAACCACTTTAAATCTTGTGCTCTGTTGTTAAATTCCTTTACGGGTATTTCCTAAATTTTATTATTTGGTCTTTCTGGGTTACAAAAGTTGATATGCATGTTAGGCTAAGAATTTCCAACTGAAGTCAAATAAAGTTTGATGCGCAATTTTTCACCTCATTCAATAATTTTCTTCTTTGAAATAGGACTTTTAAATCATATTGAGCATATCCACATGTTGTATACTTCATACATCGAGTAACAACTTTGTTTTGGTAGCTTCTCTTCCTTTAGATAGTCAATGATCTCATCCCGCCAACAAGGTTTAGTCAACTCTAGGGATAGTATGAACAAGTTTTTCACATTAGGAATTATGTCCTCGATCTCAAGTTTGTTAGCAACTAGAAAAGTGTTATGTAGGGATATCCCATCAAGGTTAAGGTACTATTAAGATTGGTCAACATCAAAGTTTATTTCTAGTTAAAATGTTAGGGCTAGTTTCTCTATAGGTAGTGAAGTCCACCTTGTGATCAAATTATGACCTAGCATGTTGAACATTGCTCAACATGGCCTATATCAGTTTTTAGATGAAAATTCCTCTTGCCACCAATTTTTTCAAATAAAAGGTATGAAATAATTGAATTAGAAAACATATATATACATCAAGAAAAATTAAGGAAAAAAAAAAAGAACACTACCAAATTGGTCCTGAAAGTGATCTAGTGTTTTAGACTAAAATCTCGCATGACTCTATTGCTGCTTCCTCTCATGGCTTTTTACCTTCACATTCAAACAAATAGTGTAATATCCATTTTTCCTATCAAAGAATGGCCCTTATACCTAACTCAACTCAAAAGCTAGCACAAGAGGTGATGATTGTCCAAAATTATATACAGAGACCACTACTCATTTATTTAACAAATATGAAATTCTAACTCACCCCGCATATACTCAGGAATGAACATTTAAATTATGGAATTTCATGAAATGGATGAATCAACAATACCCGATAGCTCAACATCTAGAATGAGTGGCTCTAATACCATATCAAATAATTGATCACGAGCTTAACTCACTCCAAAGGCTAGCTCAAGAGATAAAATTGTCCAAAATTATATATAAAGACCACTACTCATTTATTTAACTGATGTGGTATTCTAGCAATCCCATTACCAAAATCAATTCTAATGAATCTACATATTTGTTTCAACCACTGCGAAATAAGTGAAAGGCTATTTGCAAGTGTGACAATTTCTCTTCCACATGAGATATGGTGGTAAAGAGCGAGATAACAATAGATCAATGATAAATTTAGTGCAAAACTATATGATATTAATTCGAGTGTGGTATAGATAAATTAAGTATAAAAATAAATCCATGATATTAATTGTTGAGTGTAGTATAGATAAATTTAGTATAATTAATACTTAAAATACAAGCAAAAAATTAAGTATTTTTTTTTGTTTTTTTTGCTATTGTAAAATAACCTTTTAGAATATCATGAGAACATTTCTCCTAGATATATCAAATATACATAATCATGAGGTTGTGTAATGGGTTCTCTTATCTTAGCACATGATTTTTACAATTTTAGATTTTTGACCTCACTATTGATATTCACTAAAAAAAAAAAACCTAGCCATAGTAATCGTCAAACAATGACTGCTCCTAACAGTCACTAATTTGTGATTGATTTGTGATGGATTTGTGACCGTTTTGTGTTCGATTTTTTTGAAATTTAAAAGAAAACACAAATAACATATTAGTGACCAATTTGTGATGGAATTAGTGAACCCAAACATGATGGTCACTAATTAGTCATTAAATTAGTGATAGATTTTTCTTAGGTCACAAAAGCGGTCATTAAATTCTCCAATTTCTTTGGACCCATGCACAGAGTAGTCATAAATCTACCACAAAATCTTAAATAAAATTTAAAAAAATTTAATATCCTCTTATATTGACATAATCATATATTTAGTTTAATAAAATAGTTTTAAATAATTATTTTGTTTATTAGTAAATAATTTCTCTAACAAATAACATATTAATTATATAATACTTTAAGTTAATTAGATAACTTATTATACTAATAAAACTAATTTGTCTAATTAACTAAATGAATTATTATATTTTATACAAATAAGTAATTACATATATAATTAAATATTCTAATAATACATTTAATTTACTCATCTATTTAATATGATATATTAATTAATAACCTATTTAATTTAATAATTGATTACATATAAAATTAAATTTAATAATAAATTAATTTAATAAATTTATTTCAAATAATTATTTTTTTTATTGCTAATTATTCATCTATGAAATATTATCTTTACCAAATAATTAATTAAGTTTTATATACACATAAATCTGGAATAATAAATGGTTAACATAGTTCATTTAAATTAAAATTGGAATTATGTTATAGTTTAATAATTTTTTAATGTAAGATGATATTAACAATATTAACTTCATATATATTTAATTTTCATTGATGAATGCTTTTTTGAAAGTAATTACACATCATTTGTTATTTATAATTCAAAAAAAATATAAACTATCAAAATAAATTATGAATTAAATTAATTACACAACATTTCACTACAATCTTTACATATATATACATATTAATATAGGATAGTCCAATAGGCCCAGCCTAATAAGCTATCAACCTCAGAGAGGGCCCCCAGGCCCAGTTAATATGCACAGCCCAACACTGCTTCTGGACCTAGTTGGGCCGTATCACTCAACCACAGTCATCTGGTTGAACGGATTATTCTCAACTACATTCAATAAGAGGCTTCAAGCCACCTGGCTCATTCAACCATCTCTCTGATCGACCACCCTTCTGTTCAACCATTATCAACTGGAGTGCTCACTCCGGTATTGACTCATATCCTAGCTGCATTTAATGTTCTGACAAGCAGCATGTCTCCACATTAATGGCGCGTGCCACCAAGTACAACCTCTACCACCAACTTTGGCAGGGAAGCGCCTACCCAAAGTACTATTCAGCTTGAAAAGTAAGAGATAATGCCACCTAGAATAGTATTAGAATTGGAAATAACCAATAACCCTTAAACAAAGATAAAAGCCCTCTATACTAGATAAGGTTATCTTAGACATATTACACATTAGGAAAAAGATATAAATACCTCACTGCCTGCCACACTCTAAGTAATGTCAAATACACTATATGCTCCTACTCTTCTGTTTGATTACTTTATTTTGACCAGAACTAACTTGAGCATCAGAGTGCCTTCGTTGAGAACACCTCGACTAGTTTAACATTTGTTATTTATTGCAAATCATAGACCTCAAAAGGTATTATTTTTAGATCATTTGACCTCTCTGATCAAATCAACCCAAAACACCACTATTTTCACTATAAACGACTTTCAACCTCATCATTTTAACATTGTCTGTGGGAAACTTTGAGATTGCAATTAAAAAATGGTAAACACAATAAGAGCCACATTTGAAAGGAAGGATAACCGGAGGTCCATATCTCTACCTCCCCCTCTACCCTAGCAAAGTTCACATACTCCAAGCCCCAGTGTCCCCCAAGAGCAAGTTAAAACATTAACCATGTCGTAGCTCATGTAATTGATAAGTGAGCAAATCTTTGCTTAAATTTCTACCCAATTTTTCGCTGCACTAAACAAGCACACCACCGTGCTAACCCCAGCTAGCAAAACCTCTCCACAATCATCTCCACTGGAAAAAAGATCTTCCCGAGATAGCTGTGGTCGCAAAGAATCTAGGTGGCCACCAGCTAGACATGATGCTAGCCCAGATACCCCTAGGGAGAGAGAGGGTGACTAGAGTTAAGGAAGAAAATCACTGACTCCATTAATTACCACGTTTGACCTAATCGAGCCCTGCAACATAATAGGGTCACATGTTCTAGACGTGACCACCACAAAGAAATGGAAGAATCCGCAGAAGTTGTGGCCCGATCTTTTTAAGCCTTGCAGTGTGATAGGGTTGAGCGTGTGAGACCTTGTTTTGATTGAAACACCACCCAAGCTGATCGAAAGGAGTGGGAAGAAGTTTCCTACCAAATTTAGCAATTGAGCCAACATCTTGACGAGATCTCAAAGAAATATAGACAAGGGTACCCCTAACCTAGAAGGTCCCTAGAGGTTTCATTGAGAGAGAGGTATCCCTTTATTTAAGATATTATCAATGAGTGTACTACTATTGATGCCAAAGTCCTGATCAGACTATTAAGATACAACAGCTCAACAGACCCCAATAAGCATTTAATGCAATTCAAGCATATGATGTAGCTATACGGGCACAATGAGTAATCCACACCAAGATGCTGGTGATAACCTTTTAGGGCATTGCGCTCAATTGGTTTGTAAAGTTATAGCCCTTATCGATATACTCCTATGATCAGATTTATGATAAATATTTGCACTAGTTCGCCAGTCGAAGAAAGGTGAAACTCTCCCATATTCATCTTCATACTATCAAAAAGAATAAGGGAGAGTCCCTTCATGACTTCTTCATAAGGTTCAACATGGTGGTCCTCAAAATAGACAACCCTAGGATCGAGTTCGTAATTGATGTGCTATTCTTAGGACTCAGACATAAGGAGTGCGCCAATAAATTAGTGCATGAGTACCCGAGGTTAATGGAAGAACTGCTCAACCTGGTGGAGAGGTACATGATCCAGAAGGAGATGAACAAGCTTAAGTTCAAATCCTCCGAGGTTGACAAAAAGAACAATGATAGAGACTACTAGAAACACAAGAAAATAGGTCGATCTCTAATAAAGTGCTTCCACAACAACACCCCATTGAACATTCCAAGGAGAGAGGTCCTATTTTCCATTCAACATGATAATCTCCTCAAAAAATTGAGGAAGCTAATAGCGACTAAGGTGATAAAAAATTTAAAAAAGTATTGCTACTTTCATAAGCAAAAAGGGCATGATACTGATGAATGCTTCAACCTCTAGGACGAGATTGAAAAGCTCATCAGATAGAGCCATCTCAAGAAATATGTAGCCATGGATAAGCAAATTAAATGAGGTAAAACCAACCAAACTCCCTATAAAGAAAGTTTGGTTAGCCCAAAGAGAGAGGACAAAGAAAAAAAACTTGCCCACAAAGGTTACCCACCCATTCAAAGAGTGATTGATATGATCACGAGAGGTCCCATTGAGGAGGACTTTAAATTAGCCTAAAAACAGACTCAGAGGAGGATGGAGTCAACTAAATCCTCGCTTGTTGAAATAATATTCTATCTATCAAAAAGCACAAAGCCCATTTCTTACATGGATAGCAACTTAACCCACGTCAAGGGAAAAAATATCAACCACAAAGTTGATTGTCCTATGGTAGACTCTATTGAGTTTTCTAATTTTGAAGTGAGGGAGGTTCAGGTCAGTAATAGTAGCTCAGCCAATATCATCTTTCTCTCCACCCTCAAGAGGATGAACATGGGGCAGCTAAAGTTAGAACCTTTTTGTAACCCTTTAGTCAGATTTGGGGGGTCAGAAATCATTCTAGAAAGATCTATCAACCTATTGACATCATTTAGGGAGGCGCCTTGAAGAAAGACCTTAATAGTTAACTATCTGGTAGTTGATGCCCTATTTACTTATAATGTTATAATTGGTTGACCAGCCCAAAATGATTTTCGTGCCATAGTGTCGACCTACCACATCAAGATCAAAATTTCAACCCCAACAGGCATAGAGGAACTATTATGTAACATCAACGAGGCTTGGAAGTATTACAATATTTTGGTTAAGTCAAGTGAGTAGAAGACTTGAACATAATTAAAGACTTTAGGGGATGCCATTGTAGCAGAACCTGAGAAGACCCAAGCTAATAGGAAGAAAAAGTTAGAAGATACTCGGTGGAGCCTAACGAGGAATTTAAAACTATCTAATAGGAGCAAGGAAACCTTGACAAGATAACATACATCTGAAAAAATATGGACCCCTACCTAGAGTGCCTTATGGTCAATGTTTTGAGAAAAAACATTAATGTTTTTGCAAGGAAAGCATTCGACCCCTAGGGAATCGATCCCAATGAGATCGTGCACCATCTGTCGACCCCTCATACAAACCTATCAGACAGAAGATGAGGACATTTAACATCAAGAGGACCCAGATCATCAAGGACAAAGTCAGAAAACTCCTAGATATAGGTCACATTGTAGAAATTCAATATCCTTCTTGGCTTTGTAATGTTGTACTCGTCTTAAAAAATGAGGGATAATGGCGAATGTGTAACAATTTTACAAATTTGAATAAAGCATGCCCTAAAGATCCTTGCCCCTTATCTTGAATAAATTTATTGGTAGATTCTATTGTTGGTTGCGAGTTATTGAGCATGATTGATGCATTTCAAGGCTACCATCAAATATTCATGGCTCCCGAGAATATGGATAAAACTTCTTTTGTTGTTCTCAATAGGGTATATTACTTTTTGGTCATACCTTTTGGATTAAAAAATACAGGGGAAACTTACTAAATGATGGTCAACTTTATGTTTAAAAATGAAATTAGCAAGTCGATGGAGGTGTACGTCAATGACATAATTATAAAGACGAAAGAGGCCTATGACCACTTGCTTGACCTCAATTATACTTTTCAATTTTGGGAGCATTTTATCTAAAACTGAATCCAAATAAGTGTATGTTTGGGGTCCAAGGAGGTAAATTTTGGGGTTACATAGTTAATTAGTAAGGCATTGAAGCCAATCCATAAAATATTCAGGCTGTTCTCGACATCGCTCCTCCTCAAACAGTCAGAGACATACAGAGACTGGTTAGAAGGATTATTGCCTTAGGCAAATTCATCGCAAGATTGGTAAACAAAAATTTACCTTTATTTAAAATTCTCAAAAATGCCAAGAAACTGGGTTTCCAGTAGAGTGAACAATGTGATCAAGCACTGGTCCAGTTGAAGTAGTACTTGTCCTCGTCCCCTATGCTTGCAAAACTTGACTTGGAAGAGGTACTTCAGATATACTTAGCTGTCTCCAAAGCATCAATCAACTCAATCTTGTTCTCGACCAAAAATGGTAGCTATCAACCAGTTTATTATTGTAATAAGTCACTCCAAAGACCAGAGCAAAATTACTTAGAGATCAAGAAATTTACCTTCACACTTATCACCGCAGCTTGAAAGTTGTATCCATACTTCTAATCCCATGCCATTATAGTGTTGACCAACTAGCTGCTAAAGTAAGTGTTGTCAAAGCTAGACACATCAGGAGGCTAACCAAATGGACAATCAAACTGAGAGAATTTGATATTACCTTCCAATCGAGAACAGCCATCAAAGCACAAGTTTTAGCAGACTTCATTACGAGCGAGTTGACTTGCCAAAGAAGAATTATGAAGCTCCTATCATTTGGACTCTGCACATCGATAGATCATCAACCACATTTAGGGGGGGAATAGGAGTGGCCCTCCATTCCCCTAGCAACAGAGAAATATAATTTTGCAAGAAATCTGGACTATGCAGTTATAAATAATAAGGTAGAATATAAGGCCCTCCTCGCTAGAATGAGAATAGTGCTTAATTGGGGTGCAAACACCTAGTTGCAATTATAGACTTACAGCTAGTGCTAATACAAGTTGAGGGAAATTTTGAAGTAAAAGATTCAATGATGAACCTGCACCTAGTGAAAGTTAGAAAATTACAGTAGTTGTTCAAAAGGTTTACCCTTAGTTAGGTACCTTAATCGAAAAATGAGCGTGTGTATGCCCTACCAAACTTTGTTAGCTCAACTAGGGGCATGAGAGATAAGAAAATAAAATTTTTGGTTGCTAATAAGCCATCGATTGGCCTATTTGAGGAAAATCTGGTATAAAGCATCAAGGAGATAATTTTTTCTTAGAAGACCTAATTAAACTTTACTTGAGTCATGGCATAATTCCCGAAGATAAGAATGAGGCTCAACACCTTTAAGGACAAGCTACCTAGTTTGCGCTCAATGAACATTGTCAATTTATATAAGAGATCAATCTTTGGACCCCCAAGGTGCCTAGATCCCGACCAAGCTCTCAAAGTTTACAGGATATCCACGCAAGCATGTGTGGCAACCATTTTGGGGGAAGACCCCTTGCACACAAAATAATCAGGTACGGATATTTTTAGCCAATATTATTAAAGGACTCAATGGATTTTGATCAAAAGTGTACATCATGCCAAGTTCATTCAAACCTATTGTATTAACCCGCCACTCCCACGGTCAATGTACAAATCTCTTGGTCGTTTGACCAGTGGAGGTTCAACATTTTGGTTTCGCTGCTGAAGTCAATAGGTCAACAAAAATTCATAATCGTAGTGGTTGAATATTTTACCAAATAGATCGAGGCCAATGCTATTCCAAAGATAACAAATGCGGCCATCAAGAGTTTCATTTGGAAGAACATCATCTATCGTTTTAGCCTACCTAAAGTTCTTATTTTAGATAATGGGACTCAGTTTAAGAATGAAAGTACCAAAGATTGGTGTGAAGTCTTGGGGATCACCCAGTACTTTACTTCAATAGGCAATCCTCAATCGAATAGCCAGACGAATGTAACCAACAGAAAAATTCTTGACCATTTGAAAGCCAGGATATAAGATACTTGCTGGAGCTGAGTAGACGACCTCCCAAGTATGCTTTAAGCATACAGGACAACTCTCTGAATAGCCACAAGTCACAATCCTTACACTCTGGTCTATGGGTCCTAGCCAATCATCCCCTTAAAACTCATTCAACACATAACTTGAGTCATTCACTTTCAACCACTCAGAAACACATCAGAAAGAAAGCTCGATCTTGAGACTATCGATAAGCGTAGACAAGAAACCTACAATGTTATGCAATGCTATAGGTCAAGGATGGCCGAGAACTATAATAAAGAGGTCAAGCGACATTGTTTTAAGGTCAAAGACCTTATTCTCAAAAAGTGAAAGTCTCTAAGAATATTAACAAGCTCAACCTAAAATAGGAGAGACCTTACACCATTGTAAAAATATCAAAGCATAACACTTATAGACTTGCTAATATGGATGGGGATGAGCTCTCTCACCTATGGAATGCCATCAACTTGAGAAAATTTGACATTTGAAATTGTATTATAATCATCCTCATATTCTTTGATATGGATAAAGTTCCAGCAATACTGCTACCATTTGTATGCATTGTCACACTCATATCTACTGTTCACCATCCTATGTCGACCCCATAGTCAACAAATAAGTAGCCCCACATGGCCACTTAGGTTCTTAGTTGACCCTATTATCGATGAATAAGCAACCCCATACTACTACTTCAAGTTTCTATCGACCTTGTAGTTGATGAATAAACAGCCCCATGCTGCCACTCAAGTTCCTAGTTAACCCCGTAGTCGATGAATAAGCAGTCTTATGCTGCCACTTCAAGTTCCTAGTTGATGAATAAGTAGCCCCACACTACTACTCCAGATCTTAGTTGACGAATAAGTAGCTTTACACTGCCACTCAAGTTCTAAGTTAATCTCATAGTCGATGAATAAGTAGTTTCATAATGCCACTCAAGTCTTGCCCAACCCTGTAGTTGATAGAGAAGTAGCAGCTTCATGCTACCCAATCAAATTTTGAGTTAAACCTGCAGTTGATACAAAAGTAGCTTCACACTGCCAAACAAAAGTTCTAAATCAACCACATCGTCAACCCAAAATTGCTACATGCTATAATCTTAATTTTTTAGCCAAAATTATATAATTGACCCAGTAGTTGATCAAAAAATCAACCATAAAATAATGAAAATTGACTACACAGTTGTGAAAATAGACTGTTAAATACACTTTGGCAAAATCGTGCATCTCTCAACACTAAGCAAAATAAACAACAACAACATTGTTAGATTTTCTTTATACTTCTCTTGATAACTGGCTAAGTTGTCAACTATTCATCCATATTGTCAAAACAATAAAGTTGCATTCAACAAGCAGCATGAAACTCATTTCATTTGACAACACAAATGTTGAAAAAGATCTTTCATTCATTGAAGTGTCATTATAATTCTATCACAAAAAAATAAAAAAACAACAAAAAAATAAACAAATAAAATTAAGCAGTAACATCAAGCTCCAAGATCAAGTTTAGCTGGATCCTGCCCGGTCACCCTTCAGCCAGTCGAATCAAGCTCTAACAGCGTAGATGTGAGTAGTGGAATGGTGTGAGGTAGTCAAGAAGGCCCCATGACATCACTCATAAAATCAATCAAGCACAGCACATATTATGCCATGTCAACCTGTTCTTTCCTCAACTGGATAGCAAAGTCCTTGGTGAAAGTAAATTCATTTGCCAACTCGTTCAGCCTGGCCTCGACCTCAATCTCAACATGTTTCTATTAGGCTTTAATTATTAGCTCAGTAGGGGCATTGGTCGTAGTGTCTTTCTCCCTGGCCCCATGACTCCACCTTTCTTGAACTCGAGGAAAGGCTGTAGCTTATCATCAAGAGCATAGCTTATGTTGGTCTTATCCTTGGGCTAAAAAGTGTAGCCCAGGCACTCGAGCCATTTGACTACCTTCTGGAATATATCACAAGCATTGTTGATTAACATGATTACGCTCACATCCTAAAAAGCTGAGCTTAATATAAACTATTCTACCACCTCCCGTTGCATTATAGGGAGCTATCAAATGAAGGCCCCTTGAGCCTTCTCAAGCACATTTGCATGACCATCCACTCAACCTAAAAAGTAACTCACCTATAGGTCTAAGTGAGCCATTTTAGTATGGAGTCCATTCAACTCCTCTCTTTGACCACCTGCACAAGTTGCTGATCTTTAGAGTTCAATTGCTCCTTTAGGTCGGCCACCTCCTTCGTCAACTGGTCGACCTAGAGCTAGGAAGACTCGAGTTGAACTTTAAGTGTCTCTATATTCGTTCTCCCTTATAGCTCCTCTCGATTAGCTAAAGCTAATTTTGATCGACGGTAGAGGTTGTATCCTAGTTGGCCCACCTAAAACATAGAGTGTTAGTAAATAGTATAACTTTTTCAAAAAGGAACTCAATGAGAAATAGTTGACCTCATGCTTATCAAATTATAATAATAAGCTAAAACCTTGAGAGCCCCGACCTGGCTCAAGTTCATAAGTTTGTGCTGATTTAAGAAGAATAGCCCAGTTATCATCCATTTAAGTGCCCCATCGCCCGTCATCACCCTTTAAAGGATAAAGGCCAAATCAGTCACCTTTATAGTGGAGTCAAGCCTAAAACGAGGTGATAGCAATTAAGGAAGTTGGAATAGCACCCCATCGCCACACTTGTCGAACAAGTCATAGCCCGTTACTCTTTTCATTTTCCTTTATCGCTCGTTGTCCTATTAAGTGTCAAGCCTCCCTCTCAATCATCTGTCTTTTACCCTAACCCGTAGGACTACTTTGTACATGTTCTTTTTGTTGAATGGGTTGGGGCTTCGATGCCTGTTCGATTTGGGGCGTTACAAGAATGGTGGTCGATTAGGTCTAAACGGCCAGCTGTACTGCAGAGGCCTCTCATCGAGCAGCCACTCAATGGTGCTCCATATTCCTTAGTGCTCTAGCTTGAACTTCTGCTCAACTTTGAGCCATGACCTTTTCTCAATCTACCGACAAAAGATAAAATAAATCAATCAAAATTGAGTAGGAAGAAATAATTTTACAGTTAACATAATCGATGAAGATTGCAACCTAGCCAATAGCCCGCAGCAAGTCAAGCTCAGCCAGCAATAGGCCAACTAACACCAAACACCTCTCTTCGGTCAACACAGACGCCTTCATATGCCCAAATCCAATCAAGTCCCAGATAAAAATATTAGGCCAACTAGGTGTTTATTTTCCTGGCATTTCCATATGACCCCTCCACCAACCCCTTAAAATATTAAAATCTCCCAGCCTTCAAACATAAAAAAAAATATTTTTTTCATTCCTAGCCATATGAGGAAGGGATTGCTGGGAACTTTTAACATGGCATGATGTCGGATAATTGAAGTTGGACTCTTTTATACTACCCAACTTCTAAGATATTGGTAAATAAAATAAGTTCGAAAAGTTGGTGAAGGTGGCTGGCTGGTCGAACATGTGCATTAGCATAGTAAAACTATAAATAGTGATGAAATGGTTAGGAAGGAGTTAAGTTATGCAGACCTTAAGGCCCACTAGGAGGTCGAATATTGCTTGGGCTAAAGAAAACCTAAGGCCACACCTCAACCCCTTCTCAAACACCGTTATGCATACCCTAGGAGATCGATGCATCCTACCGCAAGCCCTAAGCACCAAAAGCTCATATTCTTCAGGGATATGGTACATCTCAGTAATTTGCACTAGGTCAGCCGGAGGGATATTTTAAAGACTATATTGCTATAATGGTCTAGTATGAATAACCAACCACGTGACGTAGGTACTTCACTAAGGCCAACCTCACCCTTAGAGAAAACCCTCATAGTGCTCAAGCTACTCAAGCTGCTAAATGTCAAGCTGTCGCTCAATGAACTATCAAAACCACTCTCATGCATACTTTCAGATGTACTTTCAACCTCAATTTTTCCTTAGAATGCTACACCCTTGGACCTAGTATTTTCACTATCGAAAGTACTAGGTATCTTCGCAGAGAAATATATAAAAAAAGAACAACCTGGCAGAAGAACTTACAGTGGGTAACTTGAAAACTATAAGCACAGAAAATATTTAGAAGACTTGGGAAGCAAGAACTCAACCAGAGTGAATTTCAACAAAAGTGTAAATAAATGTCTATACCCCTCATATTTATAGGCATTTGGATGTGGAAACCCAAGCAACAGTAATAATGGTATTGTCTCCCCACCATACTTCATATTCTGTAAAGTAATCGGTGCATTAACTGTGCAAATATTATCAAAAACCCTAGTCGAGTATTCAAAAACCCTAGTTGAGTATTCAAAAACTTCGTTTGAGAGCTTAAAACCCTAGTTGAATATGCATAACTATCATAAAATTATCGTAACCACCATAACCGTTGTTCAGTTATCAACTTCTTACTCCTGCTCATCAACAAGCTCAATCAAAACTGCGAATGGGGGGAACTCATGATATGCGATAGCCCAATAAGCTATCGACCTCAAAGAGGGCCCCTACGCCTACTTAATATGCACAGCCCAATGCTACTTCAAGACCTAGTTGAATGGGATCATTTAACCACAGTTGTCTAGTCGAACGGATTGTTCTTGATTGCATTCAATAGGAGACTTCAAACTACTTAGCCAACTATCTCTCTAGTCGACTACTCTATTTATTCGACCATTATCAACCAAAGTGCTCACTCCAATGCTAATTCATATCCTAGCCGCATTTAATATTTTGACAAGCAGCATTCCTCCGCATTAGTGGCCCGTGCCATCAGGTACAGCCTCTGCTACCAACTTTGGCAGGGTGATGCCTATCCAGAGTACTGTTCACCCTAAAAATCAGGAGATTATGCCACTTGGAATAGTACTAGATTGTAAATAATCAATAACCCCCATGCAAGAACAGAAGCCCTCTGCATTAGATAAGGGCATCTTGGACATATTACATACTAAGAGAAAGCTATAAATACCTCACCGCCAGCCATACTCCAGGTAATGCTAAATACACTACACGCTCTGACTCTTCTGTTCGATTACCTCATTTTGACCAGAACTAGCTTAAGCATTGGAGTGCCTTCGCCAGGGGCACCTTAGCTAGTTTGACATTTGTTGTTTGTTATAGATCTCAAACCTCGAGAAGTAATGTTGTTGGATCATTCGACCTCTCTGGTCAAATTAGCCCAAACACCACCCTTTTTCACTATAAACAACTATCAACCTCATCACATATATATACACATTATCAACCTATAAATATACATACATATATCACATAAAAAAATCAATTTCTTCCTATAAACTAAACAAAAAAGTAACTAATTTGATATGTACAGTAAACTTTGTACCTCTACCAAAACATTAACAAACTAACAACTCATTTTCAAATAATTTTCCCTATGTTACCAAAACAAAAACAAATAGTTGGCACTTTCTCCAAATTTTTTTCCAAAAATCAATTCTCACAAAATATTTTCTAGAAATGCCCAAAATGCAAGTGAACAGAGCCAAAGTGTTTAGATAATATGATCTTGGAGCTTATAAGATATTAGTAATGGCAATTATATAATTAATATAATTAAAATTCAACGAGCTTGTTAAGATCTTAAAAATAAATTAAAAACTCCTTATTTTTTTTAAAAGAACTTATAAGTTTTTAACATTTTATTTTAAAATTTTTATAAGCTTTTTTCTTAAAAAAGATTATGAAATACTTTTTGATATCTTATAAGCTACCAAATGAGATGACCGAGAGCCATCACTCGTTGACCCCTCAGCTGGCGAGGCCAACAAATCTGCTAGCTTTCATTGGGAGGCTAGCTTCTACTAGATCTTATAAGATGCTAGATTTTTTTTTCAAAAATAAATTCTCGAAGTGTTTGGATAATAAGATCTTGGAACATATAAGGTATTAGTAATGACAATTTTATAATTAATATGATTAAAATTTAAGGAGCTTGTTAAGTTCTTAAAAATAAGTTAAAAACTCTTACTATTTTAAAAAGAGCATATAAGTTCTTAACATCTTATTTTAGAATCTTTATAAGCTCTTTTCTTGAAAAAATTATGAAACACTTTTTGACATCTTATAAGCTACCAAACATCTTATAAAATGTTTTGAAAAGCTTATAAACTCACCCAAATAACTTTTAAATATTTTAAAATATCTAACTATACTTTATACCTATAATATAAGATGAATATATCATTTCATAATTTTATTTTATAAATTTGTACTATTATCGATTTAGAAAAGTAATAAAATTTATCTAAATATAAAACATGAACTATAAATCCTAAAATCTCACAACTTCTATAAATTTTCCAAAATATTAATAATAGAGAATTTTTTTTTTATTAACATTATTATATCACATATCTAAAACTAAATGTCAATGTTCAATAGTCATCGTAAAGTCAAATTTTTTTAAAAATATATTAAAATATAATATATAAAAATATTAAGTATTAAAATATGAATCAGAGTCATATATAACAAACTACTAAATAATTAAATTTTTAATT
The DNA here is from genome assembly GCA_014898725.1 of Jacaranda copaia. Classification (NCBI taxonomy): domain Eukaryota; kingdom Viridiplantae; phylum Streptophyta; class Magnoliopsida; order Lamiales; family Bignoniaceae; genus Jacaranda; species Jacaranda copaia. The sequence goes on from JACGDI010000673.1 coordinate 157,064, forward strand.
TAAAATTTTTAAAATTGAAAAATTAATTACAAAAATTAAATAAAAATTATCAAAATAAAATACAAAAAACCAAAGTGACCAAATTACAAAACCCTAATTCCATTTGCATTTCAATTTCAATTCCCTCCAACCCTTCACCAAGTACTATCTCTTCTTCCTTTCTTCTTCTTCCTTTTTTTCCTTCTTTTTATTTTTATACTATGAGCAACCCGTCAGCCCTATTTCTAGAGAGCTACTCGTCGTTGAGAGCCAAGAACACCTTGCTCTCAATCAGGAGGCCCATAGTAGTTGGCCTCCCCACCCGTGAGACCCAGTAGCAGCTGGGTTAGTGCAACTACTGTCGGGTCTCTCGATGGTAGGCTAGCAACTGCTAGCTCCTCCCCATCGCTAGCAGGAATAAAAGGCCCCCCGTTGGGAGACCCAACAATAGCTCACTTGACTACTGCTTTGTCTCATAACAGAAGGCCAGCAGTTGGGTCTCCCACTAGCCACTGGTCCAGTAGCTATTGGGCCTGATCAATTTTTTTTTTATTTTTTTATTTTTTATTTTATTTTATTTTATTTTTTATAATTATAGTGATTTTTTATTTAATTGTGCAAGTTTGAAATTTTGCATTTAGGGGCATTGTAAAAGGTAAAATATTTTAGTCTTAAGTTACAATTATATGAATTTGGTTGTTGTAATTGCTTGTATGTGGTATAATTATATGAATTTTAGTGTTGTAATTTGGGGCATAATAATGTTGGATGGATTAATACAAGAGGACAGAGAGGGTGGTGTTTTATATAGATAGGATAGGAGAGGTTTGCAAATGGTGGAAAACAGATGGCATGTGAGAGAGGAAAAGTGGCAACAATGCCAATTGGAATTTGGTGTTTAATAATTATATTAATTATTAATTATTAATTAATTATTATTAAATAAGCACACTCTTATAAACCTTGGGCTTGACTTATTACAATATTTCTTTTCTATTTGGATAGGACAAAAGCCCATTTAACTTTAGTCTAAAGTCTATGCACATTAATCTTTGCTACATGTTTCATTCACAAGGGAAATGTCCAAGGTGATAGCTAGTGAAAATGTCCTTCATCAAGTCTACCTGAAAAGAGCAAAGATGCTCTAGATGGGCACAATCAGGAATAGAAATGCTTTTGTCGCTTGCCCACCTAACCTCCATAAATTTAAGAATATGTATCTTGCATAGGTTGTTTAGTTTGTTTGCCTTCATGTTCGCTTTAACCTCGTTCGTGGTCAGCATTGAAACTTGCATTTATTTTATTCACCTGTTTTCATATGTTGTTAATGTTTTCCCATTTGCATGTGATCTTTTGCTCAATGGCTGTGAAAATGAGTGCAGCTCAAGATGACATAAGTTATATCATTTCACTTTTTATTGGTTTAATTGTAACATAGAGTCCAAGAAAAAAGGCCCTTATATTTCTCTTCACGTATTACGTTATTGGAATCACGATTTTTATTTTATTCCCATTTCTCTTCACGTATTACATTATTGGAATCACTTTGTAGTGGTTTAATTGTAAATGTTATTTTATTTTAATACCTAGCGAGGGTGGGGATTTTAAGTTTAACGCTTTGACTTTCTTGTTTCTCTGTGTGTGGAAAATGGGTGCTTTTTTATCTTTTTTTCAAATGCACAATAGTCCACATAGTCTACTTCAGACAAACTTATTCTCTCCAAACAATCTGTCCTCCACTAAATTGCCTATTTCTAGATTAAAGGTTTTTTGTAGGACTTTTGTTAATTGAGGTGCGGTCCAAGTAGGAAGAGACAAAAGGTCTCTGTAGCAAGCGGTCCAAGAAGGAAGAGACAAAAGGTTTCTGTAGCAAGTGGAAGAATATCAGTTAGTAAAACACTCATCTTTTATTTTGCTTTTCAAGTGAATTTTTTGTAATTATTTATTTTGGTATTTTTGAATGAGCATCTATTGTCCTTCACTTGTGATTCTCTACTATCACTATCGAAACAGAAAGATTATTAAATAAATTTTAAAAAAAAGACTGCATTAGTATCCACAATTTGAACTCGTAGAAACTGTGTTCACTTGTAATTTTTTATTGCATATTATAATTCTATTACCTATATTGGCATGTATTTTGATTAAGAACATATCGACTACTCGGTGGCTATAAGGAACTATAATTGATATTTAAGCCTACATTTCTAATAACATATAGGTGAAAATCAATATCTAAACGAGTAAATATAATTTCACTAATATGTGAATCAATTAAAGAGGTTTAGCTCCACTAATAAAGTGAAGATTTTAAAATTTTGGGATCTTATATTTGAGTTTTATATTTGGGAAATTCATGATGTTTTCTTAGTCAATTTTGAACATCATAACATCTATTTACAGGATTTAATCATATTATAAAGAGACATGTTATATCATTAATGTGTAGGACTTGTATGATAAGTGGTAACGATATTCTTGGGTTAGCAAGTCTTGGAATCTCTTAAAAATATATTAAGGATGCTCAAGGTAGGATTGGACAAATTTTGTTAAATTCCTATCTTAATTTAATGTTTGCGAATTTGAATATACTTTAATTAGGTAAAATCATCTATGGCATCATAGTTTGGATTTGTTGCTTCAACTGCGGCAAGTTGGGGTGGTTTGAAGTTGTTATACATGTGAGTTTTGGGATTTACTAATTATTTTAAACTATAACTCCAAGTGAATAATAATACTTTTTAGTTTATGTGCCATGCAAATGCTAAAGCATTTGAGAAGTATATTAACTATTCTAATGTTGTGTACTGATTATGTTCTTTTTACTTTGAGATAATAAATAATTTAAATTTTTATGAGAAATAATATTTGGATGTTCAAATAAGATAAATATTGTCAAGAATATGTTAGTCAACATGACAGCAATTTTAGTATTGAAAGCTCATTTGATACTAAAAATTGGTTTGAGATCAATGGTGGTCCAGGCAAGTGTAGAGTGTATGGCTTTGGGAACACTTACCACTACCATCAGCTTATTGATACTAGGACTTCCTCGTGGTCATCATCGTCCATAAAATCTTCACCTACCTTTGTGGGTCAGGAGCAACTACAAGAGGCAATTACAAAAGCAATTGATCAAGAATTGGCCAAGCAAATAGAAGAAGCAACGAAAGAAGCAAGCATTATAGAGCAGACTATAAGAGTGAGAGATGAGGCATTGAGGGTAGTTGAAAAATCAAAGGCGAGAGAAGAGGTTTTGATGAGGACATTCAGAGTAATGAAGGAAAAACTAAATTCAATTCAAGATGCTTCTTCCTCTCGCAAGGAAGAGGGTGACGGTGGGAAAGACAAATAATTCTATTTAAATTAAACTTGGCATGCTTGGATTTCATGAACTTGCTCACATTTTAAACTCTTTATTTTGTTTATGGATTTGGATACACTATTATTGAATTTTTGTTATTGTTTGGCATTATTTGGAATGTGAATTGTATTTTAAATTATATGATTTTAAATTATTATTAATGAGGACAAAAAATAGGTTGGATAAATATATTAAATTAAACATTATAAATAAAAAAATTAATAAATTAGTGATCGATTAGTGACCCCAAAGGCGGTCACTAAATGGAAGAAATACAAAAAAATTCAAATTTGTGATCAATTAGTGACCACAAATCGATCACAAATCAAAGACTGTCGCTTGTGGTCGCTCATTTGTGACCGATTTGTGATCGGTGATCACAAATTTGTGACCCCAAGGCAGTCACAAATCAATGATCTCCATTTGTGGTCATTGATTAGTGACCCCAGGGCAGTTAAAAATCAATGACCGCAACCGCTTATTCACTATTTTGTATAATAAATTAGTGACTGAATTTAAATCGTTAGTGACCATGATGGCAAACACTAATTTGTGACCCCATGGTCTAGCGGTCACAAACTTGAATTTGTGACAATGATTTGTGATAGCTATGATTGATCATAAATGAGGTCACTGATGGCATCAGTGACCGATTTAGCAGTCACAAAAACTAATTTTTTTTTATAGTAATTAGGAAAAAATTATATGGAAGATTTAGACATAACATCTAATTCATATAGCGTATAATATAATATAGGTGTGCATTAGTGCTTTTAACTATAGGAGAAAGAATAGCGAGAAGTTAATCTTGCAAGGGTAATATCTAATTTTACCTTAAAATTTTGTAAAGTGTGTAGACATACAAACGCATTCAATATCATGAGATTCATATATAGCCATTATCAAATGAAAAATTGAGATAATTAACCTCAGATAATTAAACTAGCTAACCCTAGCTAGTATTATAACGTATCCATCCCCACCCCCGCCGCCGATCCTTAAACATGGACAAAACAATAAAGTATGTGTTAATAAAAGTGTAACGGAAAAAGAAAAAGAACATGAAGTGACATGGATGTCTTTGTCCTTAAGATTTCTATTGCCCCCACTACTATGAGTTTGCTAAGGCTTACAAGCAATACACCTCCAGGAAGTATGTCATCCTTCAAAGAAAAATTTTAAATGATAGCAATTTACTTAAAAATATAGAGAGATTCTCTGTGGAAGGAAGATTTCAACCAAAGGAAGAGGGGAGTATTTATAAATAAGGCTATTTAATAATTATAGAAACGTTTCGTAATTGCCTATCGGTTACAGAACGTCTCGTCATCGTCCGTCGGTTACAAAAATATTTAGTAACCATCCTTCAATTACAAAAATGTGTTAATAACTGTAAACAACATTTTGTAACAACCAAATACTTGTGTACAAAATTAATTTTACAAACAATTATGCACTTTTTTATATATCCACTTGGAATATTATTTGAATACTTAAAATAATTTCTATTTAAATTATATAAGTTGCATATCAACAATATGCACGGATAAATCGAAGGGAGGGGGGTTCTCATTAGAGCAACAAGATCAGTTAGATAAGTACTTTAAAGTGAAATTCCTGTGAGAATAAATGGGTCTCCAATTAACATATAGCAGTTAGTTCAACTTAAGTTATTTCACCTAAATTCTGTCTGTCCAAAAGGTTGGAATAGCAGTAATTACTCAAATCCTGACTAATTATTCGATGTGACACAACTTTATAGCACTCGCGATGCTAACCTTAACCCCAGTGTGATCATAACGTATAATCCTAGGTTTTGTACACACTAGAGAAACATCAATGGACCACTTACAACACTTGCAGGCTTTCCATCGTGGTGGCTGGGCCCCCACCACAGGCTAAATCATGGGCCTATCTGGGGTAAATGCGGTTCAAAATATACATATATACATACATATATATATATCCGTGCATGCGTGTGTGTCTCTGCGTGCGTATATCTTAGTTTAATTTCATACACAAAATTAACAATTAATTTTATATTTTATGTGTAAAATTAGTGTTACTAAATTAAAAACCTCTCGACTCACAATGCATGTATGTTAAATATACATAATTTACAATAAAATGTTTACTTAACTAATTAAAAAATATCCAATGCACATTATCCCTATGCATAAATTAAAATAAAAAATAGACGAGTTATTTTCACCATAAGAGTTTCAATGTGTTTCGGCAGTTTCAATTTTTAACATTTTTTTATCTCTTTCTCTTTTATAATGGCGTAAAACGAGACATCCCCAACTTATAGAGTTACATGTACTTTGTCTTCCAATCGTTGTAAATGTGTAAATCGATTACCCAATCTTTTGTAAATGTGCTTGACTACCTCTCGTTCCATTTTTTAGCTGAATATTTCACCAAAAATATTAAAATAGTTTGAGTATGTAGCTTTTTACCCCATTAATTTTTAATATAATGCGCATTTAACAACCTAATCAATTTAAAGTGTCACACTTTTATAATTAAATTTTTATTTTTGTGGAATAAAGTGAAGCATTTTATAAAAAATATTATCACACACTAATTACTTGTCAATATTTAGACAATTAAATCAGTTTGAACTATCATATAATTTCAAATTAATTTTATGATTATATTTACTTGGTTTATGTGCATGAGATGATTACAATTAATTTTAAAATTATATCTTAATTAATTGACTTTTATATCAATGTAATATTATACATATTTATTAGCAAATGATATTTAAATATTTTAAAATTTAAATAGAATAATAAATTAGAGAGGTAATGTTGATACTAAAATCGATAGACATTATTTGCTACCAATATTCGTCCGACTATCGTCATCTATCTTATTATTATACAAATTAAAACCCTCGACCACTTACACTCTTAATTAAACAAATAGGCACAAATGTATTAGTACGCCATAACGGTCATTTGGTGATGGAACCCTAACATTAATTTTTAATTATCTTACACACATCAATTTAGGAAAATTTTAACTATTAAGTTGGTTTAATTTATATATTTCAAATAACTCAAATTAACTGAATTGGTGGTATATTGATAAATAAGTAGTATATGGTAATAATATTTAACAAAATATTTTATTTTATTCCACCAAAATAAGAATGTAATACTAAAGATAACAAACATTTTAAAGTACTTTAAGTGGATAAATATAAATTTTTTAACATCAGGAGCTAATTATAACAACTTTAAAATATATCATCGAAAAAGTAAAATATTGAATATTTAAACATATTTAATAAAGAATGGATAATCGTTGTACACTTTTACAACAATTGAGAGCAAATTACAAATAAGCTTAGAAGTGGGAATTGTCGGCAATTTACCCTTTATAATAAGTTCTCTCGATGTTCTCAATACCCACGAACCTATTTTGATTTAGGTGAATTATGAAAATCTGTTTTTGATTTCTAATTCCATGCCCCTCAGATATTGTGGCCGAATTCTAACAACTTATACATACATATATATATATATATAGATAGGTGATTATGATGCATGTGTGCGTGTACATGTATATGATGAGAGAAATAAAAATGTAGGATTTGTTGTATTGCCGTTGTTTGCATTTACATGAAATTGTGGCCATCACAAGTTGAAGGTACATATGTCTGTCCTTTGTTGTGCATGATTATAACTTCCATCGAGCCCTTGCTTCCCATCTGGTAGAGCATTTTTGGACTTTTGGAAGGAACCAGCCAATTGTTTGCTTATCTATATATATACATATATTTATATTTGGCTTTTAACATCAAACATGTATTAATTGTCATATCTCGTGCACATTAATTGGTTAACCAAACGTGACATTTCAATTGCTTACTTATTAATCAATTAGTGTGCATCATTCCTAAAACTATTTTTTAGACTTTCAAATCTAAATACTACGTGCATATGGTACACTGTGAGATGTTTGATAGACATATCGACATGACCAATTCCAAAAAAAGGTCTGTACGTATATATAACATTAGCTCTAATAAACTATATACGCAATCTTCTACTGATTCATCAGTCGTCATATAAATTCACATGGCTGATCTGTGCGACAGTTTTCTGAATTCGTATTCCTACTAATATTCAGGTGGCAAGAATGTTGTCAGTCTAGATGATACATCTGCATGAAATTTCATGCTAAAAATTCTTCCTTTCTACCGTGTGAACTCATTGAGTTGAAGGAGCACTGTTCCGCACGTTGGAGCTCTCCTTGCATGCTAGGAGGTTCCTTAGGTGACAATATCTTTTTCCACTGTATCTAGTTTTCAAATTCATGGCCAAGTTGGAATGATCCTCAAAAACATGATTATTGAGTAGGTCACATAAAAAATCAACATGAAATGATATCTAACTATTCAGGCTATTTCCTCAACCGACATGATCGTCAGGTCCTAGGCCTCAATAGGACCTCAATTGAGTGATTAGATAATGGAAGAATTGTATTGACATGGTACGTGTAATAGGAAATAATATCAATTCAAGTTGTAGTATTTATTAACTAGACCTCATATGTTTGCGGTTAGACATCAACCATGAAAACTGGATATATTTAAATTAAGGAAGTTTAATTTAAGAGTGTTCTATTAAAGAATTTAATAAATTAAAATGAATAAAGATTAATTATTTACAAATTAAATTACATAGGTTATGAGCGCAGGACTAGTTAGTTGGTGAATGTGATAGGTTATATACGACAATCCGACAAGCTCGTACATATTTTCTATCGAATTGACTGATTAATGATATTAAGCAATTGAAATTGATTGATTTAAGAATTTAAATAAAGGAATTTATTTAATTCAAAGTTGAACTATGCTATGGTAATGAAATAAATAGTTAGTAAAATTAACTAATTTTAAATCAACAATTCAATTTAAGGCTTTATTAATTTAAGGAGTTAAATTTTTTCAATTAAATAAAATTATTTTATTTATTTTATTTAATTTAGTTAATGAGATGGAGCTAGCCTAGACTAAAATTTAATTGGTACAACCAGTTATATTAATTTGGGCTTGTTAATTAATTAACTAAAAGATTCAATTGATTAATTAAGACCAATTGTATTGACAACAGAAATGTGAGTTTGTCAAATTAGGCCCGGTAACAAAAAGGCACAAAAGACAGTCAGAGCTTAATATGGTTCAATGATGAGCTTTAGCCATAGCTAAATAAAATAAAAAAGGCTAGAATGAATTAAGCCCAGGAAGATGGTCAAAGACCAAATAATTAGAGGCTTGGATGCAACCCGACACATTCAAATAAGGAGATGAAGTCCACTTAAGACTCAAAGAAGACAGCACTAAGAGAACTCCTTTTTGCAACGGAAATTTGTTACAGGAAAAATTCGTTTCCAATTGCAATGAATTTTGTAATAGAAAATTTGTCACAAAAATATTCATCGCAAAGTGTCAATCTTTGAATAAATTAACATTGGCCTTTTGTGACGAAAAAAATCTATCTCAAAAAAAAAATGTAAGAAAATTGCGCAATGAATTTTTTTCCATCACAAAATTGAAGTTTTGCGATGGATTTTTGTGTCGTACAACTGAAAAAGAAAAAGAATAATAATTTTTTTTTGCAATGGATTTGCAATCCATTACAAATAAGCAGGACGGAGAAAATAAACCCTAACTCCCCCACCAACATAATCCTGGACCCCTTCTTGTGTCTTCAGGCAAGCCACCTTCCCCCAAACCTTTTTTTTTTTTGTTAAAGCTACCAGCCAGTCATGGCCAACAAGCTAGCTAGTTCGTGAAATAACAGGTGCTGGCCTTGGCGAACAACCCAACAAGTTGCTAGTACAAGTCACGACCAGCTAGATCTGGCCTATTTATTTTATTTATTTTATTTTTTGGGAAAAATTTGTTTTATTTTTAATTAAACAATGTTAATGATTTTTGTTTAATTATTGTTTCAAGTTTGGAGACCTCATTTTTTGCATTATCCATACTAAATATGGTAATTTTTTTAATTATGATTTATTATATTAGTTTAAATTTGATTTATGTATTAATTAAAATTTGATGTATATATTTAGTTAACACATAGATTTATTTAAACTCAAATAATGATTTATATACTAATTAAAATTTGAGTTAAATTTTATATTTATATTAAATGTTGTTATATTATGTTAGATTTATGTTTTTATGTGAATTAAAAATTTTATTAGAATTTTGATTGAGTTAAACTTTATGTTAGTATATGTTGAATTGTAATAAGTTTTTAAGTTTTAATTTGGTTTATGAAATTGTGATTTATGGATATATATATTTGCACTTGTAAGAAAATTTTAGATTGATAATCACTTTGTAAATTACAACATATGTTGTTTTGTTGTGGTTAGAGACATATATATCAAATTTTTTTATTCAATATACGTAATTATATGCAATAATGTGACCAAATACTTAAAATATTGATTTGCGTTGAATTATATAGATCATCTAAAGTGAAATATTGATATTCTAACTTGTGCTTAATGACATAGAATATCTCTACTGTCGCAAATACTGTTTTTGCGCATCAAGTATTTGGAGCATTTCGAGGTAAATATTGCATACCTTCTTTTGATTTTACATATTCTATTAGTAGAACACGTTAGAATTGTATATAGTTGGTGAAATTAGAATGGAGGATGGGATGTTGGAAGAAGAGGGTGGAGTCTTGTTGTTGATTGGTTTTTAATTGTTTGTATGTTGATGATGGAGTATTTATGTATGTGTCATTAATATTATCAATTGTTTTTAATTGAATTAATGCTACTCATTTTGCTGAGTCTTGTTTTTTGGCAATTTAAAGTCTCCTATTTAAGATAAGTTTTGATAGAATGTATCATTAATCATATTAAATCTTTGGTCATTTTATCTACTTGGATTTATTTGATGTAATGACAAACAAATTAAGAATTGGATTGTCAATGGGCTATAGAGATTTCAATCCTCAATTTGTTTGTCATTTACATCAATACACCAATAAGTAGGTACATATATTGCATATTGAAAATCCTTCCATTAGATTTTGTTATTCAAAGGCAATCAGGATAATGTGGTTTGGGAAGTTTGAGGTAATAATTATTTCAAGCATAACTTATTCTTTTTCTTAAGTAAATTTCAAAATGTATATTTCTCTAAGTATTTTGAATTTTGACTATCACAAAATTCGCCACAAATCAGAATTTGCAACAGATTTTTAAGAAAATTTACAATAAATTTTTGAAAAAATCCATTGCAAAATGCAGTTTTTTAGCAATGAGACCCAGCCCAATAAGAGAATAAATAAAGGAAAAACAAGATGCATTCTCTTTTAGTTATAAAAAGGGCACCAAAGACAAATAGAGATAACATATAATTTTCTTGTTCATCCTTATTGACTTATTAGCATCATCAGCTAATTTATAATTTAAGCATCAAAAAGTTTTTCCTTGGCAATCCCTAGCACTTGTAACCTTTGTTTTGCAAGGTATTTAGGAGTGCAGAAATGAACTCATCAAGTTTGAATAATTCAGGAAGTACTTAACCTGTTTCTACATTTTTGCTCACATCAAGTTAAAAATTATAATTGAGAATTTAATTCAAGTACAAAAGTTGAATTTTTAATCTTGGTCCGCAAGAGAGTTAAAATATTAAGAGAAATATTTTCACATAAGATGTTCAAAAGCTTGGCATATGGAAAGAATGGGAGAGGTAAGAGTTGGAAGTTGGAAGTTGGAAGTAGAGGTGGAAATTGTGTCGTATTGAGTTGTTTTTTATTAGGTTGAGGTGGGAATATTACAAAATTTTACTCAAGTTGAACTCAATCCAATAAGCCTCAACCTGAATCTAACCCAAAAGTTTTTGTGCCAACTCGAACCCAACCTATTTCATCATATGATTATTTTTCATCAACAATTCATCTAAAAAATCTACACATTTTATGGTCAACTAAAATCTTAATAAAATAATCAATTTATACAAAGATATTGAGAAAAGTCAACTCGTACAAAAAATTTAGAAAAAGTCAACATTATACTCTACCAGCCCAAGTTTTGTACCACAGATCAATTTGATATTTAGACTTCATTTAATTTTCTCTAAAACATCAATAATATACAAATTTTCATTCTAAACCAAAGTTTTGCACAACTTAATTTTAACAACAATGAAGTTGAATTCTGGCCAAAAAAATATAATTTGCCACATTCAATGATTAATAATTTTCCCAGCATCACCATGTAGTCAAGATTTATGTAGTAAATAATAATCATCAATTCTTATAAATCAACCTAGAGTTAAATTATTCAAAAATAACAAGTTATTACTTAAAAATGCAAAAAAAAAAATATAAGGTTATTATCGTGTTATTGGGTAACCTGAAACCTAACCCAAACCAACCTATAATTTTTGTTGCTTATTAGGTCGACCCAATCTAATAACCCCCAACCCAAACCTAATAATATCATATTGGTTCATGTTGTGTTATTGTGTCGTATATAAAATTGCCACCTCTGGTTGGATAGAGTCCAATCTTTCAATAAACACATTTTGGAAATTTTTATGTAGTTAGATTAGGAATTAACACCAAGCAACCACTATAAGATATCTTCCATTAGATATAAATACAAATATGGTTGGCTACTTGCATTCTTGATAGATAAACTTTGAAGCTTCAAAATACTCTCCTTTCTTCTTGACACTCTCTTATAAGGTTTTTCTATCATCTATCCAAATGCCACACTTAAGAGCTTGAATTTCTCTTACTTAGCATGGAAGAATTCAAGTGGGCATCCAATGTCTGATGCACCTTAGAGGCATACACTTTGAGTTGATTTTCTATGTGTATTCAAGATGTTGAGGGGTTATTATATTGAACATCATCGATTGGTGATTAAAGGGTTCAATCACAGCAAAATTGAATGCATTTGTGTTGCTCAATTCTTGAGGGCTTCTTGGCAGTCCAATGCATTCAAGGTTGTTTTGCCTACTCCTTTTGGGGTTTTCTTAGATATTATTTTGCAGGTCTAGTTGCTAACAATATTGAGACCAAAAAGTGGATTGATTAGAGAAAGACCAAAAAGATTCCCTGAAGGTGTATCAAATAAAGCAATTAAGGAGTTTTTTTCATTCTTGATTAAAAGATAATTTTATAACCTTATATTCATAATGATCCACCACACAACACATGATAAATATATTTATGTTATTGTTAATATTTCTAATTTTTATTTTTCACCGCACTCACACTTTGGGTCATATGTAAAAATAACAAATTGCCTCCAAACCCACTGGTTACACCCAAAAATTGATCTATGAACAATTAGCCTAAAAGAAATATCCATCAATGCCCATAAGTCATTTAGTGAAAGCTCATAAAGCCTTCACTTCTTTAATATTCAGTCCATGTATGATAGGAACCCCAATAAAATCTCTTTTGAAATGCTACACATTCATCAAATCATGATATGATCTAAGATTAGTTATCAAGGATTAAGATCCCTATATATCACTTAAGAAAAGCTTGAAACTTACAACACCCTAAAGAAAGTAAATTCAAAAAAGCTACATTTGAACCCATTTAAACCCCCTTCATTAGGTTTAAGGATTGAGAAATAATTTCCTTAGGATCTATCGACTTTTGACTTCACTCAGTGCTGCTCTGAAGAAATGAATCCTTATGGTAAAATACTTGCTAGTTGATGCACCATTTGCCTACAATGTCATTTTTTGTAGGCCTACCATTAATCATTTCATTGCAACTATTTCAATCTACCATCTCAAGATGAAGTCCTAACCACAATGAGAACAAGAAAGGTATTATGTAATATAACTATAGCTTAGAAATGCTACATAGCATCTATCGATGCCTAAAATTAGCCAACATACTGAATCCTAACATATCCATGTAGGGCAATAAGAAGAGCGAGTTTGAAACACCTAAGTTAAGCCTACAATGAAGCTCAAGAACCCAAATAAAACCACCAAGATTCGATCCAAATAGAACCAAAGACAGAATGTATGTTAGACAATATTATGAGAAAGAACAACGATGATTTTGTATGGACAACATTTGATCTGCAAAGTATCAACCCTAATTTGATCTTGCTTAGGCTTAATATTAGCCCCTTCATCAACCCTATCAAGAAAAAAAATACATTTTTAGGTAAGCACACAACAAGATCATAATGGATAAGGTCAACAAGCTCCTCAACATGACTATCTAGTAGAGATCTACTTCATGGACTAGATTTGTGATATTGTATTACTCTCTAGAAATGAGGAAAATGAAGAATTTAAAATAATTTCATTAGTTTTAATAAATAAAGTATGTTGCCTCGAATGGACATGTTTCTCAGCTAAAGGGCAAGATATTCTTTACTTAGTATGATAAATGCTTTTTAAGGTTATTATTAGATCTCCATGGCACCTAGTAAGGACAAAACATCATTCATTATAGAGAATAGATTGCATTATTTCCTCATTAGGCCTTTCTAATTGAAAAATATGAAAGTTACATTACAAAGGCTAGTCAACCACATGCTTAAGAAAATCAAGAAAACTATGGAAGCATACACCGACGACATGATAATAAAGAGTGTCAAAGAGAATGATCATCTACAAGATCTTGATCATATGTTCTTTATACTTTAAAACTTTGGTATGAAATGCAACTTATCGAAGTGTATGTTTAAGGTTTAAGGAGACATACTTTTAGGATACATCATTACACGGAGGGGAATAAGGCTAACCCTAAGAAGGTCTAAGCCATCTAAGACATAGTCCCCCAAAGATTAGTTAGAAGAATTATGGCGAGTTCATAGCAAAGATGGAAAACAAGTGTTTTCATTTATTCAAAATCTTGAGAAATACAAAGAAATTCCAATGGACAGAATAATGTGATAGAGATTTCATCAACCTTAAGCAATACTTAGCGACAACACTGTTGCTAGCCAAACCCATGTTCGCAAAATCCCTATTTTGGCACCAATTTCATTAGTTCAATATTAGTTTCAATCATCGGCACAAACCATTGCCTTATATACTATGCCAGCAAGATTTTCCAAGGACCAAAAAAAATATTTTAAAATAAAAAAATTTACTATAACATTGCTCACAACCACTAAAAGGTTAAGTCTTTATTTTTAGTGACAATTAATAGTTGTTTTAACTAGCCAACCTTTGACGCAAGTCCCAGCTAAACTAAATACTTTAGGCTAAATCATTGATGGGCAATCAAACTTAAGTGAGTTTGACATTTATTATCAACCTATCATAGCCATCAAAGCATCAGTGCTCGCAAACTTCTTAGTATAATAGATCAAACTCCCTAATAAGAATAAGCAATGTATCACCCTTTGGACATTATCTATCGATGGATCATCTACCACATGGGGATGGAGTAGGAATCTCTTTCCATTCCCTTGAGGAGATTGCACTCATTTAAGCCCTTAGGCTAGATTTACATATTACAAATAATGAAGCAAAATATGAGACCATTATTGTTGGAATTAGGATAGTTCTCAAGCAAGGAATTGAGTCTATGCTAGTAATCACAGATGCTTAGTTAGTAGTAGCCCATTTTGATGGGTCTTACAAAATAAAAGGACCATAATGGTAATTATCTAATAAGGTTTGAGGAGCTATAGAAGAAATGGGAATCTTTTATTCTTAGCCAAGTGCCAAGATCAGAAAATGAAAGAAAATATTTCTTATCAAAATTTGCCAACTTGGTAATAGGGACTCACGACATAACAATAACATTCTTAGTTGCTAATAAGTTAAGACCAAATAGATAATTCTTAAAGTGAAAATCTTATTCATCTCATCATTGCTATAGGCTTAACCTAATTTAGAGGATGATATCATTGACTATCTAAAATAAGGGAAGTAACCAAATGATAAAGTTGTTGTTCAATGAGTGAAGTATAGATAATCCAAATATGTTCTCGATTATTCAAGGTCCTATTAAAGAAAGAATTCTTTAAACTACCTCATTGATGTTTGAATCTAATCAATTCTTTTACCATCCTCTAGAAAACTCATGAAGAATGTTGCATAAATCGCTCTAGAATCAAGTACTAGTATATAAGGTATATGCTAAGGATATTTTTGGTCGGTGCAGCTTAAGGATACAATTCAACTTTTAACAATATATAAGTCTTGCCAATTCTATTTGGACACTTCACACCAACAAGCAAGAATGATGACAAGTGTTGACATTTCATGACCATTCAGTTAATGGGGTATCAATATAGTTGATCGTTTCCTTATTGTGATATGGTAAGTTTCTTATAATTGTAATAGAGTCTTTCACAAAGTCTATGGAAGCAAAGTCTATCCCCAAGATCACTAACACAGTGGTAAAAAGTTTCATTTGGAAAAATATTATATGCCATTTTAAATTAGCTGAAATTATCATACAGACAATAGTTTGTAGTTTAGAGGTAAGAAAATCATGGATTGGTGGGAAAAGTTGGGTATACAACAATATTTCACATTGGTTGGAAATTCTCAATCTAATGAGTAAATTGAGGCCAAAACATTGTCAAAAACCTAAAGGCATGACTTGGAAAAAGGCAAGGAAAATAGACAGACAACCACTCTAGAGTGCTTTAAGCTTATTGAATGATGCTAATGTTAGCTATAGGAGAAAGCCCTGTAGTTTGGCTTAGTGTTTCAATTTCATCATCCTTGCTATGTTGATTTAAGAAATGTCAAAGGTCATTTACTATAACCTAAATAAAAATTAATAAGCAAGAAAGTTTAACTTGAGAACACTTAAAGAGAAGTAGCAAGAAGCCTGTATCAAGATACAACACTACAAAGCATTGATGACAAACGCATACAAAAAAATAGTTCAGTTTAGAAACTTTCAAATTGGAGATTAATCTTTAAAAAGGTTAAAGTCTCAAAATATGTAGGCAAACTCAACCCCAACTAGGAAAAGCCATGCATAGTTGCCAAAGAGAGCAAAAAAAGAAACTATTATCGACTAACTAATCAAGATAGCAATGTACTGCCTTGACCATGGAATACAATCGATTAGTGTAAATTTTATGTATAGTCTAGCTTTGTGGTTAACAATGTTTTGTTTATTTCATCACCATTATTGCAACCATGGATGATTAATTCCAAATCCATTATTTAGATAAATACCATGGATTTTCAATATTAATTACACTCAACTAAAGCTCCCTATGGTCCTACAAAATAAAGTCGACCAACAACAAGATCGGGTTTAGGCCTTATTTTCAATTAAAAATAGATTAACCTCTAAAGGTCGCCTTCAAACTACTAACAATTGTAAAACCACCTTCAAGATTACCAAAATCAATTTATTCAAACATATGAGGTCAACATCATGCCACACAAGTTTAATTTTATTTTTTAAAATTACTTAGTATGCAAATTTTCATTAGTGCTTCATGCAAAGTTTAGCTGAGTGGTCCTCATAACTGAGGCAGACATGAGCTATCTAAAGAAAAGCAATGTTGACCTCAAAGACTATGCCCAATAAAAAAATAAATGAAGAAGCAACGAGCTTAATGATTGTTGCGCTAAATAATTATTTTTGTTCTTTAGAGGAAACTCAATAGAAGAATCTACATCATTTATTCCCTATTCAACATCAAATTCCTCGAGCATGGTGATGCTGATGGTGATGGTGACAAGTACTACAATCTTGGAAGAATAAATTACAAATTTGATGAGGACTATTGAAGGACTTGCAAAGCATTTTAAAGAGTAAAACTCTCAAATCTCCAAGTTGATAAGCAAAATAGACAATGATGATACCAGTCATATGGTGGGATAACAAGTTGAGGTTCATGACGAAGATGAAACATTCACAAGAAAACAATCAGTTGGGATAACACTATAAATTTTCATTGAACTGTCAACCTACTAAAGGAGTTTACTATAAAGATTGTCAAAGACAAGCATGAGGGAAGTTCTAAGTTATTTTTTATTTACTCTAAACTTTATGCTCGAAGGATTGATGATTTGAAGATGCCAATTTGATACAAGCTTCCAAAGTTTCAGTAATTCAATGGTAAGGGCAATCCAAAGCAGCACGTGGCTCATTTCATTAAGACTTGTAATAATGCTGGGACATATGGAGATCATTTGGTCAAGCAATTTGTTCGATTATTAAAAGACAATGCTTTTGATTTATATAATGACTTAGTGGCGAACTCTATTGATAGTTGGAGCCAACTAGAACAATTATTTCTACTACACTCAAAGGACAATCAGTATGATTAAACTCAGCAACTCTTGCCAATAGAAAGAAGAACATGTCATTAACTACATCAATCATTGGAGAAAGTTAAGTCTTAATTGCAAAGATCAAATATCGAAGGCTTCAACTATTGAGATGTATATCCAAGGAATGCATTAGAGTCTTTGCAATATACTTCAAGGAATCAAACCAAAAACTTTTGAAGATTTGGCAACTCGTGCACATAACATTGAAATGAGCATGAACTTTGATGAAAAAGAAGACTCAAGTGATGTTGATGATGAGGAAAATGTTGGGGGTAGTTAACTTTCATCTTCAAATTCCATGTGCTCCTTGAAACGAGCCTAAACTGTCAATAATGCTTCTTGATATAAGCATAAACTATCGAAAATTCTCAAGTTAAAGTATATACATATGCTCCTTGATAAGAGTTTAAACTATCAATAATACTTCTAGATATGAGCATAAACTATCTAAAATCTTCAAATAAAATCTTCCCATGTGCTCCTTAACAAGAGCTTAAACTATCAATAAGGCTCCTAGATACAAGTATAAACTATCTAAAATATTCAAAGTTTTCCTATGTGCTCCTTGATAAAAGCTTAAACTACCAATAAGAATTCTAGATACGAGCATAAACCATTTAAATATTTAAAGTCTCCCCATGTGCTCCTTTAAAAAAGTTTAAACTATCAATAATGCTCCCAGATACAAGTATAAACTATCAAAAATATTTATGTTAAAATCTCCTCATATACTCCTTGATAAGAGTGTAAATTGTCGATTAAGTCAAACTTAAATTAACTCCACGACATGAGTGTAAAGTGTCAATCAAATTCTAATGGACTCCTTGACTTGGGTGTAAAATGTCTACTCAAGTTAAATATGTTCCTTAACGCACGAGACTAAACTACATATTACTTCTTACCCACATGAGTATAAACTGTGTATGGCACACCCTCAAAAGAATGATTACTTTAAACTATATTGTGATTTGATCCCTTTTGGGGCACGCAAGTACATGGGAGGACTTCATTATAAAGATATCCAAGTATTGGTAATCCACAAGGTTTATAAAGATCCCAAAAAGAGATACAATTCTTGATGGCAGCATAACTCGAGGAGTGCTTGAAGGATGTTCTTGCGATAGACGTACGTGGCAAAATGAAAGAAAACAAAACAAAATTACCAAATACTTCAAGCCTTGCCACTTTCATAGATGATTGACACATCTTTCGCCAAGCCTTGAAGTGAAGGCATTTGTAGACATATTAATTTTAGCCAGTAGAGAAATGACACATATAAAATAATATGCTAAATATTAATTTAAAATTTTTATTTATTTCTTGAAATTTATTAAATTTAATTTCAAAAAAGAAATAGTTAATCTTAATTAATGCTTTAGTATTTATTTAATGCCCAAATCAAATATTGACAAATGTCAAAGATTAAGTGTCTATGTCTATGAACCAATCAAATCAAAGATATTTGATACTATCACTTGATTCTTGATATTTGACATTATTTTATCGCAAAAATAACCATCAAAAAGTTCAAGTCAATTTGAAAATCTCCCATCAAACATTTATATAAAGGGGTGATCAAAGCTCATTTCACACACAACACAAATTCCAACAAGTGAGAGAAGCTTTAAAAGAGTCCAGCAATTTTCTCAATTAGATTCAAGAAGATCCATGGCGTTCAAGGCATTTTTCATGGAACTCATCATATTTTAATGTTTGATTCGAAACAAAGGTATAGATCCCTCAAATTGGCATAATTTTATTCGAATTAAATTCAAGAAAATCCACAATATTTAAGGCGTTCTTTGCAACGCTCACATATTTTGGCGTATGTTTCAAGATTAAGGTACGAAGCCCTCAAATTAGTACTATTTTCTTCAAATCAAATTCAAGGAGATCCATGGTGTTCATTGCAGAACTCATTAAATTCAAGATCACGTTTGAAAAGAAAAAATCAGGGGATTATATTAGAAATTGAATCCATAATTAATAAATTTGCATTTCATTTTATTGGTACAATTTTTCTTATCTTGTAAGTTTATTTATTATGAAAAACAAAATTTTGCGCTTAGACTTACGGAGAGAGAATTTCAATAGTTGCAGAAGCAGCGAGCTCAACACACGTGTGGAATTAATTGTGCAATTCGTAATGCACATCAAATTAAGTCGCACCAAATGAAGTTGTAATTATCAGCATCACAAATTTCCATTTGTGGGGATCTGATGTCCGCCCATATATACAAAGGAGCCGCTGTTCGAGGGAGGCCCATAATCTCATCTTTTGATGCATTCAGTCCGATTTGTTTGTGCGCTTTGGTTGGTTGTGAAAGTGAGAGCACAATATTGGGAACCAAGAAACAAGGATCCAGATTTAAAGGAACTTGCTTCCATTTGGATGGTCCACCTCAATCGCCAATCACCTGCCCGCTTCTCTTGTTTAATTTCCAACTCTTACTAAAGATATTTCGCTTCATCATTTCCCTCAAGTCAATTTTGTTGCTTTTATCACAGTTCTGTCCTTTCATGCACTTCTAATATCTATTGATTTACACACTGCTGATTAATTTATTAAATTCATGCATTAAAATTAATATAGTTAATTCCGAAAAGTTTTAAGTTTTGTCATATAACTAGAAGATGGGATTAGTCAATTTTAAGTTAAAATTAGTGTTCCATCCGATCCGATCCGATACGATCCGATACGTATACCCATCTTTTGTTACAATTTTAACGATGTGTCCTTGGGGTTTAAGTAGAGTATATCAACAAATAATTCAAATAAATGTTAAACAATGAAGAACCCATATTGTATGCACAGGAATTCCTAAAATTACTAATTTTACTTTAGCAAAACCCATATTGTACCTACGTTGATAAAAATATCTAAATTTCTATCAATTCTTGTTTATTTAATGGTTTTGAATCATGTTGGCACATTATTATATTTTCAATTTCTTATATTTATTCTAAGCATTGTTGGATTTTCTTTTAATTTTTCAAATATGATAAAAATCGTATTTTTCATATGAGGAAAAATTGGGGAGCTAGCACAAAGTATAGATTGTCTGCAATCAAAACTGATGGGAGTACATTGGGGGAATTGAGTTAAATGTAATCACAATAGGAGGAATCAATAAATTGTAATACTAAATTGAGAAAAGTTGAGTTGAATGAGACCAAAATGAGAAGAGGAGTTGTATTTTTTATCAAAAAGTGCTATGTGTCTGTCGGGGTGTCAGTTTGAGTGTATTGAGTGGATTTAGGATGAACTAAGAAATATTTATTTCGATTAATTCAACTCAATAATAAATTTAAAAGATTTAATTTTGATTTGATCTAAAAAAAATCAAATTAGATTCAGATTAAATCGAGTCGTCCAACAACTTGATAAACCAACCTAATATAATCTATATATCTATTTTTAATATTTACAAATTTCAATATTATAATTAATATTCACACTAAAAATATAATTTGTGTTCTCTATTTTAATTTATGTTTTATTTCCTATTCTATTTCATAAATACATGATATATGTATTAAATATTTTTTTATAAAAATAATTAATTAAAAATCATATATATTTGGTATATATACATTAAATTAAAATTTAAAAAAAAGATATATAATAAAATAGAATTAAATACACTTAAAATATACATATTAAGTTGGATAAAAAGTCACTTCTCCTAATTTGTAGGACAAAAATTGTCACTTTCTAAAAATTTACGGGGCTAAAACTGAACTAAGAAACCAACACAACTTTAACTCAAATGATGCTTGGAAGACCATGTTTCATCTTAATTTTAGTTAGACAAAAGAATACTTAAAACCTTCCATCTTCCCAAATCATAAATAGTACAAAAATGTATAATATTAGATATAAAAAAACATAAAGTAACAATATGAAAATTATCTTTATTGACTTTGGCAATATCTTGTCTTATCATCAATAATACTAATTAGTAACAATAAATATTAATTTTCACAATATAACTTAATAATGATAAAAAATAATATTTTAAGTTGTTATTAATAATAATTAGTGATATGTACATATATAATGAAAATTATCTTTATAAATTGTGATAAAATTTTCATTGTCACTATAAATATGACATTAAATGTCAATAATGTCAATTTAAGCACAAATTTTATCATAATTAAAATTGCAAAAACAAGTATTGTGACAAAAAAAAAATTGTTCTTACTATACATCATTCTAACAACATTTATATTGTTACTAACTTCATTTTTTGTTATTGAAAATTTGGATATTATGTGGAAACTATAGTTTAATAATTTATTATATGAATATTCCATAAAAAAAAATGCTAAAACATCTCATCTCAGACTTTGTATTGATCATTTTTGGAGTAATAACCAATCAAAACTTTTTTTATGGACTATTGACCGATTAACATTTCAGCTTCGTAGTGTATCCTCATGCAAATGGTATCATCATCAGTAAAAGGTGATGCTGGACTCATTGACATCCAACTTTTTTCATAGGAAGGATGATGTGCGCATAATATATTTTAAGGACATACATATTACTAAAATTTAACACATTCAGTCTAACATATTAAAATGGATCATCGTGGACATTAGTGCTACACCTAAACTTTAATTTACTGAATATACCCTCATTGATGGTTGAAATGAAGGAATTGTATTTAAATCAAATACTTACTACGATAGCTAGAAAAGCGAATTCGAGCAAACTCTTACTATAAATACCCCTACAAAAAGTTAGTGAAAGAGTATCTAATCACTTTTACTATTCAAGTAAATTCCTCGAGTCAGTGCATTCATGAAGTAAAGACTTAGAATATTTAGAGGGAGTTTGGATGAGATTATAAGCTGCTCAAAACATCTTATAAGATGTTTAAGAGTTAATAAGTTAATAAAAAGTGTTTGATAATTTTTTTTAAAAAATAACTTATAAAATCCTAAAATAAGATGTTATAAACTTATAAACTCTATTAAAATAAGTAAGGAGGTCTAACTTATTTTTAAGATATTAACAAGTTCTTTTATTTTTAACCATTTTAATTACAAAATTGTCATTATTAACGTCTTGTAACTTCTAAAATCTTATTTTATCCAAACACCTCAATAATTTATTTTTAAAATAAGATTTAACATCTTATGAGCTCCAAAAATATATTATAAAATATAGAAATTTACAAAATATTTTAAATAAATTTAGCCAAACACCCTCTTAATGTAACTAACTAATTTTCTAAGGGATCCTTGAATCTAAATCGGACCACATTAATTCCAAATACCGAATTTGAACTTTCTAACTAATATTTGTTTATTTTCATATCCAAATAATTTATGGATAGATCCTAAGGCGGAGTTGATGGTGGGGTTCACAACAAAATATCTTATAATTTTGGTTTGATGCGAAAATTTTAGTTCATAGATTTTTAGCATTTACTTTAAATTATATTTTTTCTTAAATTTTTTGATTTTGCAACTCGAAATGCATTATTTGATGAATTGCTGCTGACGTTTTTCAATTTATAAATTTGGCTGCCTTTGTAAATTTTGATTGTAATATGCAATTGATGTGCCCAATATTGTCAATGAATCGGATTTTAATTTGAATCCTATTTGAATTTTAAGATTTTTATTCAATTAAAATATTCAATGTATCATATTCAATTATAAATATTCATAATTCGAAATAAGTGAATTGAATATGAAATTAAGCAATCCGATATGTTAAATATCCAAATTCGAACTTTAATATTTTTTTATTAAATTAATACTCATATATAATATTAATAAAAATTTTAAAATAAAACCTATATATTATATTGACATAATATTTATATTAATGTCTATATTTTACTATTAATATTGAGTCTTTAACCTAAACAATAAGAGGGATATTGATAAAAGTTAAACATAATATATATATATATATAATAGTTTATCTATGCATTAATACAATATGAAATAAGAATTTAATATTCAAATATTTAACTTTTGGACTAATATATAATAAAAAGTTATTAAAAATTCAAATATGACATATATTTACTTTATAAATACAATATATTTATAAAAATCAAAAGGGTGAAAAAAATAAAGAAAGAAATAAAAAAAATGAATCGGGTCAGATTTTTTAATTGGATTTCAAATATCCATCAAATTTGGATATGATACTTAAGGCTGTCAATAGATATCAAAAATTCGTTTACAGTTCGCATTCGTATCTGTTTATATAAAATTTATTCGTATCCATTTAAAGTGGATATTATATATATTCAATTAGTAGATATTTAATTATAAATGAAAATGAATATGGTAAATGAATATCCGATTCATTTAATATCCGATCTGAATGCATATATATTAAATAATATATTTTTATATTTTTTAATAAAAATTTCACAATTTATATATGTATATATATAAATTATAATTGAAGAATTGGGAAGAAAAAAGAATAAATTTAAAAAATTATTGTAATATAAAGAAAAAGATGAAGAATTAATTTAATCAATGGAATTATTGTTTGTTAACTTTATAATTAATATACTTAAATGCCATTATTATTATGAATAAGTACTGATAATTAATTATAAAGTCAATTAATAATTAAAAATTATATTATTTGTTGGGTTGCTTTCTTTTTAATGAAATTATATAGTTTCTTCTATTAATTAAAATATATTTTTATTATAAGTTCATAAATTTATGTAATTGGATATGTATAAATAGATATTTAAATAATTATTATCGAATATGAATATAAAAAAATAATACAAATGCGGATAAGTTTAATAAAATATAAATAAATCTAAATGATTATAATTGGATACGGATATATCCGAATTTGACTGATATCCAACGGATACGAATTCGGATATTTTTTTTTAATATCCGTTAAATCCATATTCGTATCCAAATATTCGAAAAGTTAAACTAATACGAATATGAAAATAGTGTATCCATTCCGTTTAATATCCGTTTGCACCCCTAAAAATACTGACTAACAAAAATCCTATAAAATTTTAACTTGGATTTGAATATAAATTTTGATAATTAAATTTAAATTTAAATATAATAAATCTTATCCAAATCTGATCTATTGATAGCCAGATGTGGTTTGGGCAAATTTGGATCGCATAAGTAATACTCAGAATAAATAATTGGGTCCTGAATGATTCTTAACGCGAGCTAAGTTAGAGGATTGGCTAAAATAACTAGGCCCAGCAAGCAACGGGCCAATAAGTTGACCCTGTGAGTGGGCTCATTGGATAGAAGACCGCCCCAAACAACTCCAATTTAGAAGGTCTCATGGGCAAATAGTCCAATGGGATGAGGCATCATAAAGCGTAGTTTTGGTAGGCCACTCTGAAGACCAAGAGGAAACGTGCGGTGTTCGCTAAAACTGCAAAAACTGCAAATAAATATTTAAAATTTTATTTATCGTTCGTATTTATATTTATTTATATAAAATATTATTTTTATTTATTTAAAATAAATATTAATTATATTCAATTAATAAATATTTGATTGTATATAAATACAAGAATGATAAAGAATATTTGATCCATTTAACATCTATTTCAAATATGTATTTATTGAATATATCCATTTATATATTTTATTTTTTGTAATTTAATTATATCCATTATTTTTATTTGATAAATAATATTTAAAAAATTACCATACACAATATATTCATGCATTTAATATAATAAATTCTATTTAAAAATTATTGTATACAATATATTATTATGCATAATATATTATTTATGTTTTTCAAGAAGAATGTCATAATCCATATATTTACATAAATAAATTATAATTGAAGACTTGAGAAGAAAAAATAATAAACATAAAAAGTTATAGTAATATTGAGAAAAAAATTGAAGAA
>JACGDI010000673.1:182699-192811 GCA_014898725.1 Jacaranda copaia
TGTGTGTTTTGTAAAAAGGGGCCTGTTGGGCCTGTTGGGCTATCCCATATCAGAAGTTAATCAATATAAATTGTTATTGGTTAATTTAATAAATAATATACTTAAATATTATTATTAATAATATTAACTCAATCTAATAATTAATTATAAATTTTAAAAATTGTACTATTTGTTCGATTACTTCCTTTTTAATGAAATTCTATAATTTCTTCTATTAATTAAAAAATATCCATTTATTATAGAATAATGGATTCATATATTTGTATATTCATAAACAAATATATAAATAGTTATAATCGATTGTGAATATTTAAAAAAGTATCTAAATTCAAACATGGGTAATTAATTTTAAATAAATATGAATGTATTTGAATAACTATGCAATCACATACGGATATATTCGAAGGATATGGATTCAAATATCATTGCATAATAATCCATTGGATCCTTATTCGTATCTAAATATTCAAAAAATTAATCGAATACAAATATAAAAATAGTATATCCACTTAATTTAACATCCAGTTAAACTCTTACACTATGTTTGGTTCATGAATTTTGTTGGGGAAAATAAAAGAAAATGCTAAGAAAAATATTTTTGTGAGTTTGGTTGGTAAAGAATATACCAAAAAAGAAAACTTGAGGGAAAATATAATGTATTTGAGAAAAATGAATTTCTTCATATTGAAGTGCTCTCTCTCATTCTCCAATACTTTCATCACTCCTCTTTTTTGCATTCCTTTCTTCATTGTTTTCATTAACAACCAAACAAATTTGTGATTTTATCTTTCATTGTTTTTTTCCTTTTCTCCAATATTTTTTTTACCTTGTCAAATTTTTAAACCAAACATGGTATTAGGATTCACCATCCAATGAAAATGGCGCCAGAGTAATGATTTCCAGTTTAAAGGGGATCAGCCGATCGGAAAAAGTATGTCGCTCACTAAATATACATATTTTGCATCTCGATTCTCCATTTTTCGACGCTGTAGTGATTTGATTACCCAAAAATCCGACAATCCTAACCTTTTCTGTGTTGCAATTTAGTTGGAGGAGCAATTCTTGGCGGTTAAAGTCCGGGTCAGGAGGAAGAGCCCTTTTGTTGTTGCAGCGTTTATTTATTGAATCAACCATAGAAATTTTATAAAATGCATAATTATTTTCTGTGAAGAAAATTATTTTTAAATTATATTTTAACATAATTAATTATTCCATAATTTATTACACAGCTGGCGGACTAGATTCACACTAAGTTTGTGTGTAAATATATAAAATTTAAACAATTTTGAATTTGTGTGTTGAAATAAATAAAAATATTTATTTCACCTTCAAAACTAGGGATTCTAATTGACTCCTCACTCGGAGCAAACAGATAAAGCCTAAGATAGTGATAGGTATGTAGGAATGAAATTAGGTGGGAATAGAATGACTTTAAGAATGTAATGAAGCTGAGAAAGGAATAATATTAGTATAGTTTATCCTATGATTAGTATGTACAAGGAATGAGAAAGAAATGGAATCACCATTCCTTCTTAATTCCTTTCTAACAATTGGTAAATAGGAATTATCAGGGGGAATGGAATGAATTTTTTAAATGATCAAATTATCTTTTTATAAAAAATTATTAAAATAAAAGTATTTATTATTGAAATATTTTGTATATATTACCATAGATATTTTTTTGAGTAAATTTATAATTATGCAGTTTTAATATCACTTTATAAAATACTTTATAACTAGAGGGCTTAACTTTTTGTGATAAGGTTAGAATAATTTATTATACTTTTTTTATAAGTTTAATTTGAAAACTTATTAATAAAATGGATATAAATATATATATATATATATATATATATATATATCCATTCCCAATGGATAGGGAATAGATAAATCCATGGAGGTGGGAGAGAATGGCTAAACCTATCTTTTTGGAAATGGGGATTCCGATGGTAATGGATATTCTCATCTCTAAATTATACCAATCATGAGTTTGAAAATAGATTTGAGAATATCCATTCGATTCCCACTTCATTTTTGCATACCAATCATACCATAAGATTTCGATTGGATGGTTTTTAAAAAAGTATCCGTTTAATTTTTACATTTTTTAAAATTGAAAATACATTTTTTTAGTCTACTTGTACTAGAGATGTTATCTATCTTTATTAATAAACTTATCTTACTACCTTTTATTACATCCATTAAAACTAATTAGATTTGATATAAAGGATCCATAAATTACTATAACAATATTAAATTATACCTATCTTTGAAAAAAAATCACTATCTTTTCATGTAGAGAAACTATATATTAGATAAATTTTCAACTTTATACTTATTCGACTTTATATTTTCATATAAAATAATCTAAATACATTTTTATTTCTAAAAAATCTAATTAATACTTCTTACAATTTTGAAAATACTACAAATTGAAAATATGCTGGAAAGTGGAAACATATTCAAATGGCCACTAAAGCCTACTATTTTTCCATCTTTCAAGCGAGTCAATTGTTATTTAGTTTTCAAGCAGCGCTTCGAATTTGTAGATAGAAATATAAAATCTTCTGCTCACAATCTTGCTAAGTGAACAACCCTCTCAGGTTGGCTTAAGTCTTTGCCTTTCGATGCACTCTCTACGAACGTTTTTTATAATGGGAGTCACCCTCTTTGAATAACAATTTCAGGTAATTTAAAAGCAAAAGCAGTTGTTAGATCCGTAGGGTTTGCATGGAAGTAAAGGAAAAGACATTCATCGTTTTGTGAATCTAAAATCTAACTGTGTATTAATTCTGAAAAGGTACGAAAAGTGTTTTCACTGTATAGGGTACATTGCCTTTTATAGCTGAAAGAATTGATAACTAATATGCTAACTGAACGAGCTGATTAACCAACTAAAGCAACAACTAACTGGTTAATAACAATTAATTAAAGCTGACGGGCTATTTGGTGGCAGCCAGCTGTATCTCACTCGCTCTACACGCCCCCTTCAAGTTGGAGGTTGGTGGGGATCAGCCAACCCCAACTTGGACAATAAGAATTCAAACTGTGGTGACCCGAGTGATTTGGTGAACAATTCAGCAAGCTGCTTCTTGCTGGGAACGTGCTAAGTAGCCATGAGCCCTTACTGCAACTGATTTCGTACCAAGTGACAATCTATTTCTGAGTGTTTCATTCACTCGTGGAACACAGAATTAGCTACAATGTGTAGGGCAGCCTTGTTGTCATAGTGAAGAGGTATGGGCAATGCAACCGATATTCCAAGATCCTTCAGCAAGTAGGACAACCATTGTAACTCACAAATTGTAGAGGCCATACTTTGATACTCCACCTCAGCTAAGGACCTAGAAACAGTGCTCTATTCTTAGTTTTCCAAGAAATAAATGAAGACCCCAACAGGATGCAAAACCCAATCAAAGTCCTCTTTGAATCTCGGCACGTGGCCCAATCAGCATCACAGTAGGCTCGTAGGTCAAGGTCACTATGAGATGCAAAAAACAACCCTTTGGATGGGAAGTGTTTCAGATATCTCATAACATGCATAGCAGCGTCCCAATGTGGCTGGCGTGGTTCACTAACGTACTGGCTCAGCTGCTGGACTGCATATGTGACGTCCGGCCGTGTCAAATTTAGATACAATAGCCTTCCTACTGGTCTCCTGTACTTATTCGGTTCATTAAACAATGCCCCACTCTCTGCACTCAGTATTTAACCTTTAGGCACAGGTGTTCTAGCTAGCTTTGCCCCCATTATTCCTGTATCTTTTAGTATGTTCAATAAGTATTTTCTCTTATTTAGAAAAACTCCATCAGCTCCCCTAGCAATCTCCACTCCCTAAAAGTATTTTGCTTTCCCTAAATCTTTAATCGTAAACTGGTTGTCCAGGAATGTTTTTGTGGCTACAATTTCTTCGTCACTGTCACCGGTGATCAACACGTCATCTACGTACATGATAAGAAACAAGGAGAACTTTTCTATAATCTTGGTGAACATGCAACAATCACAATTAGACTGTTTGAAACCGAAGCCTTGCAATTTCATGCTGAGTTCATGGTTCCATTCTCTTGAAGCTTGTTTTAACCGATATAAGGATCTAATGAGCTTGCAAACCTGCCCATTCTTTGCCTTCGTATAACCTTCAAGAGGTGCCATGTACACCTCTTCATGTAGAAACCAAAGCAAGTATGCATTATTTATGTCCAGTTGTTGAATACTCCAACCCTTGGTACTAGCCATAGCCAAAAAGACCCTGACCATGAGCAACTTTGCCACCCGAGAGAACGAGTCAAAGTAATCCACTCCTACTTGGTAGTACCCTTTAGCTACCAATCGAGCCTTGAATCTGTCCACTTTCCCATTGGGCAAATACTCAATCTTGAATACCCATCTTGACTCGATTGCCTTCTTCCCTTTAGGTAACTTGATTAGCTCCCAAGTATGATTTTTTTAAGCCTCTAATTCACCTTTCATCACCTCCACCCATCTGCAATCAGCGCTTGCTTGTTTGTATGAACATGGCTCCGAATCGCTTGATACATTGGCCAAAAATTTTATGTAGTGATCATCTACATTAGGTGAGATATAGTAAGGGAAGGTTTGAATAGGATACATTATTTTGGTGGGCTCTTTGTTATGTTTTTGGCTAGAGGAGACATATTGGATAGCGTTAGATACATAATCATTTAGCCACGTTGGTCTGTGCCTGATCTTACAACTTTATCATTGAAAAATAGATTGGGTGTTGGACTCATTTCATTGATGAGAGGCAACATTTTCAAGGGATGACTTGGGAGGAGAGGGGTAATGTCTTGCTGACTAGGACGTAAATGACTTTCAAATGTTAAAGGATAACATTCAAGTTCAACATTAGGTAAAGGTGTACGATCACCATTCGAACTGGACTCATATGGAAAGATATTTTCAAAGAACACTACATCTCTAGACACAAGGAGTTTATGTGACTCAAGATCATAAACCTTGAAGGACTTTTATCCAGGGGAATGTCCAAGGAAAACATACTTAGTTGCTCTAGGATCAAATTTATCTTTGTACGGATGAGTGTTGGCAACATAGCATAGGCACCCAAAACACTTTAAAGACTCATAGAAGGGTGTAGATCCGAACAGAAGCTTATAAAAGGGTTTTCCAATTTAGAAGGGGAGTTTGAAGTCTATTAATGATATGGGTGGCAACCAAAATTGATTCCCCCGAAAACTTCTTAGGCATTTTAGCTTGGAACATTAGAGCTCTGGCCATTTGCAAAAGATGTTTATGTTTTCTCTCGACCACGCCATTTTGCTGGGGAGTGTAGGGACATGTTCTTTGGTGTTGGATTCCTTTTTTTTTGGAACAAGGATGAACACTCAAGTCCAGTGAATTCAGCCCCGTTGTCAGTTCTTATTGTTTTGATTTTATCATCAAATTGGGTTTTTACTAGATTGACAAATTGGGCAAGGGTGTGAGCTGTTTGAGATTTATAGGAGAGAAGATATATCCAAGTAGATCTACTAAAGTCATCTCCTGTGGTTATAAAAAAGTGTGCCCCGGTTAATGAAGCTTGATGATAGGCCCCCCATAGGTCTACATGTAATAGTTGAAATGCTTTCAAGGTTTTAGTTTGGCTAATGGGAAAAGTGAGTCTTTGTTGCTTGGCCATCTGACAAGCATCACAAGGTAAACAAAAACTCATGTTCCTTTTATTTATGAACTCTAAGTGTGGCATCACTGTTGTGGACGCATGCCCTAATCTTTTGTGCCAAAGCAATACATTGTCATTCATCACTTTATTCTCTAGTGGAGAGGTAGTACAATTGTTACAACTTAGAAGAGGAATACACGTTTTGATTTTTGAAGAGGGGATAGGCTCTCTAGAAAAATGAGATGTCACACTAGAATCAAAGCTGCTAGGATCAAGCACATATAATTGGCCGAAGAACTTGCCAACGACTAACATCTCCTCAGTCTATAGGTCCTGTAGTAAGCAATGTGTTGAGTAAAACTAGAACTTGAGTTGAGAGGTCTCTAGTAGCATATTTACTGACAACAAATTGTATTTGCATTGAGGGGTGTACAGAGCATTGTTTAGGATCAATTTGTTTGTGAAATAGACATTCCCTATCGATTTGATCGTTATGATCATTCCATTAGGTAGGTGTATTGGGACAGGATTTTCAATAAGTTTAAGGTCTTTCATAAAGTTCAAATCACTGCACATATGATTCGAGGCTCCCGTATCTATGATCCAGCAACCAGATTCTAACAAACTAAGTGCATTGAATGTAAAATGATGAAGATTCGCACATACGAAGTCATGGAAATGAGCCAGATTTGCTACTGCTTCTTTTACTATGTTCTTTCTTTTCATGGCTTTACTCATCTCGTGATGTATAAGGTCTTGTATCTTGCTATTCCATTTTACGGGAAACAAAATACCCTTTTCAGGACCTTCATTAGATGGAATAACAGCTATGTTAGCCATTTATTTGTTTCCTAACTTTCCCCTCGCTTCTACAAGTTCCTTATGCCAATCTGGCATGTCGTGTATCTTGAAGCAAGTTTCCTTCATGTGACCACTCCAATGATAATGTGTGCAATGTAAGTCTGATTTATCCACCCTTTTCTGCCCTGGTCGCATTCCCCTGAAACCTTAAGACTCATTATTCGACTTCTTTGGCAGCTGCTTTCCAGCTAACATTACCATATTATTGATGCTTTTGCCGAACACAGTCTGCATTTCTCTCTATTTTTCAACTCTTAATATCATCGAATTCGCTTTATTCACAGTTAGTAGTGGATCTATGACTAAAATTTGCTTTATAATATGATCATAACCATCATTTAACCATATCAAAAACTGCACTAGCCTACTAGATGAGTTATAATCTGCAATTTGTTTCGCCGCTCCACAATTGCATTGAGGCGTCGGACGCAAGCACTGTAATTCATCCCACAACTTCTTCAGTTTTGTAAAGTATTACACTATGAATTGATTTCCTTGTGCGATCGAGCCGATCTCTCTATAGAGTTGATGGAGTAATGGACCATTATACTTACCAAACCTCTCTTCCAATTCCTGCCATAACTCTCTAGCGGTTGAAGTGTACAGAAGAACATCTACTATTTCTTTAGAGATCGAGTTTAATATCCAAGATTGCAATATGTAGTCTACTCTATTCCATTGCTCAGATTCATTAGATCCTTCCTTCGGCATAGCGTATCAGCCATCAACAAAACCCAACTTTACCTTCGCACCTAGTGCGATCTTCATGGCACGGACACTAAAATCTTGCCTGGATGGTCTAAGGGTTGAAGATGTAAAGGATTACTGTCATTACTCGCAATTTTATTGTCTAGTAGATTCCAAACTCCTCTCGTCGTTGCCATTTAGACGACTTTCTTTTCTTGGATTAGATCAAATGAACGCTCAATTTTCTGATCAACACCGCTCGAATATCATGTTAGATTCGTGGGGTTTGCATGGAAGTAAAGGAAAAGGCGTTCATTCTTCTGTGAATTTGAAATCTAACTGTGTATTAATTCTGAAAAGGTATGAAAAATGTTTTCACTGTATAGGGTACATTGCCTTTTATAGCTGAAAGAATTGACAACTAATATGCTAATTGAACAAGCTGATTAACCAACTAAAGCAACAACTAACTGGTTAATACCAACTAATTGAAGCTAACGTGGCTGTTTGGTGGAAGCCAGCTGTATCTCACTCTTTCTACAGTTGTAAGAACAGGGGATCCCAAAAGGTGACAAATATGTTGTTACAATACTACCCAGGAACCTACGCACTAAATTCTGCCCAACTTCCTCACTACCAACACACTCTACTTGAAACATTCTAGTAAAAGGATAAAAATGTCATTAGATTAAAAGCATCTTACAAAACCATCGCCGTATCTCAAATTCTTTGGGCTTGTTATTTTATGTTTTGGCCATTTTATAAAAAAAATTTTGGGGGAATGAATTTTTGGGAGAAAATTTGAAAAATGTGGCATATGTTTTTTTTTGTTTTTGAAAAATATGAAAAATAATTTAAAAATAAGTTATTTGTTTTTTTATGTTTCAGGGAGAAACAAACTTTACTGTAGATATCAAATTAATTGCTTTTTGTTGGATTTATGGGGTGAAAATATTTTTTTATATATTACATGTATGTATTTTTTAAGTTTGATGATGTGTGTGTATATATATTTATAATGATTGAAATATGAGTATAATTAATTTAATTGGTTATTTGTTTTGAAATTTATATTGTTATAAATTTAACATTAGTAAATGATGTATTATTTGGACCAAAATATACATATTAATGGATATTAATTATTCATAAAATCACAATTATATCTTAATTATAAAAAATCAGCTTATATCATAATTTTTAATATCAATTTATAAAGAAATTTAATTACTATACATTAATTACAAATTAATTACTATTTATTAGTTAAAATATAATTATTTAACTATTAATTCTTATGATTTATGTATAAATAAAACATAGTTATTTTTTAAAATAAATATCTTTTTAATAATTTATATATATAAGACTTAATAATGATTCATCAAATTATAAAAATAAATAATATTATATTATATGAAATGACATCACATTAAATTATTTATTAAATAAATAAATGTAATATTTAATTATATGTAAAATATAAAACATAGTTCACATATAAATGACAAGTTATTTAAATAAATTAATTTAATTAATTTAATAAATTATTTAATTACTTTAACTTATTATTTAATTAATTCATTATTTAATAAATAAATTACTTAGTAATAATCAAATAATTTTATTTAAATTTAATTAATTCTCTCAACAATTACAATAAGCATGTTAATATTAATTTATTAAGGGGGCGGGATCTTATGAGGGAGGATAGGATTCTAAATGGATTCACAAACACCAACATATAGTTGATACACTGGAAATAAATTACTCAACAACTCAACAATCAACTCATGCTTCCAGACATACACCCCAACACAACGCCCTAATGCCTTCCACACGGCTCAACGACCAACAAACAGGGCAATCAAAGAGGTACATGGAAAACTGTTAAATTATGAAACATGCTTAGATAATCTAGTTCAAAAATCCAAACCCTTCAACACAAGCCTATTCTAAAATGGCCACATGCACAGAGAAAGTATCTAACTCATAGTTGTTTAACACAGAATCCCTTAGTCTTTCATTAGGCTAGGGTAAACACAAATAATATAAATTAAAGAAAAGAAAGGAAAATACCTTAGGGGACCTCAGCACTAGAGATTGAAAACTTTAATCAGTCTTCAATTAATTATGAAATTACAAAAATTTACAAAATACATTGGGGTAATTACAAAACAGTAGAATACAAAAATTTCTATCTGAATTCTAAAAGCCTCTACCCTCTATACAATTTGAGGCCCTTTAAATAGACAAGAAAAGGGAAACTATTATGGACTTGAAAATATTATTCTGAAGTCCAAATAGTAAAAAGCAAAAAAGCAAAATACTGTATGGATTTCAAAATTTTTGAATTTGGAACAATGTACAGTAAAAAGTAGATTAATAATTTCTGATCAATTATACAGAATACTGTTTTTGTCCTATCACTTTAATAAAGCAACCACAACAGCTTTCACAACTCACTTCATGACTGCTTTTCTTCATTTTCACGCCTTAATGATGCTATCATTTCATCAAGGTCTTGGAGATCATCATTTGGATACTGTGCGTCTTGATACAGATCGCCATAAGGATTTTTATCAGCTTTTGACAAAGCCTCCATTGAAACTATTTCTTCATCGTTCCCAGCAGATGAGACATCTTCATCATCTTCATCAATTTGATCTTTAAATTCTTCTTGTACCATATTAAGGAACTCCTTTAACAATTCTGACTTGGATATCTTTCCTTTTTTCATTTTAATTTTTTTCAAAAGCCTTTCCTAAAATTGTTGAGGCTTCCTTTTGTTTATTCTTTTGGGCAGATTGTTTATATTGTTCAATTACCCTAAAAATTTCATCTGAAGTTTCCTGGCCTTCCATTTTACCAATAGCTTTATCAATTTGCAGTATTTTGTTCCACCACTTAATATAATAGGTCCTAT
>JACGDI010000677.1:21282-35780 GCA_014898725.1 Jacaranda copaia
ATATTGGGACACTTGGACTTGAAAATTGACAGTATGATGCCAGTGTCACTCGACCAATTGATCATTAGCTACTTACTAACAATACTATTAAGCTAAAGTGTTATGTTGGGAGTTTTGTTTTCCCTCTTCTTTTCTCTTTGGGGAAACTGTTAAATGCATGGTTATATTTAAATATCAATGAAAAATTAATTCATATTTAATAACTGACAACTAACTACTGTGAAAGTAAAAATACCCATGTTTTTGTTGGGATTCATATTTTAGTCTTAATATTTTTGAATATCAATTTTACTATTTGAGTTTCTCTTCCAACATCTAACATGTTCTAGTATGTCTACAACTTTATTGGAGAAAAGATTTCAAAGGCCAATAGCCATTTCAGAATTACCAATCTTAGGCTGGACGATGTCACGGGCTTGAATGAGTTCTTCAATGGAGCCCATTGGCATTAGGGGGGTCCAAGAGGGCCCATGGACTTGGATATATTTGTGTCCCAAGCCCAGCATTGAAGTGTTGCCTTATATTGAGCACCCAATGTTATATGGGCCAATGCTTTCGGATTTTGTTTTTTTTTCACACGCACATTGCGTGCTTGCTAGATTTGGACCCCAACCTTAAATAAAATGAAATTTATGTCGATAGACCATAGGCCACTTGAAACTAATGCTTTAGAATTTCAAAATCACTTACACAATATGAAGGATGGCATTGGTCAAGTGTTGGGTTACCACGATTCAAAGTGGACATTTTCTATGATATCCTTCGTTTGGAACCAAGGAATAAAGGTCATTGAGTGATCAATTGATGGCATCATTTTCATATATGTAAGTATGAAGTTCAAGATTCAAATCTTAAATAAATTTTTGGTATGTGTGTGCATCAATTAAAAATAAAAAATAAAAATTGAAACCCTAATTAAAGAAAATTTACCACTCCACCCCTAGCCGAGTAACCCTCACTATTTCAATTTTTAATTGAGTGTTGTGCCGGGTGGAAACATGCTTGCAGCCGACGCCTAGTTTGGATTGCCTACTGTGTAAGATGGAGCTTTCTCTTTCAAATTCGATCGAATTCCACCCTAACCGGTCTAAAATTCTTGATTTTTTGGTTTCTGGGGATGTAATTTCGTCTTCATATAAGGACAATAATGTCTATTCAAATGTCAATTTAAGGGTGTCACGGTCATTCGTAATATTAGATTGCCATCTCATTGATTTAGACTGCACAACCTCCTCCTCAGCCCCATGATAATTTTTCAATTGGGTCAAGGATATGCTACAGGGCGAACCCATTTATACTGGGCCTAACTCCTTCACGAGAACCATTTGATAAGGCTGGACAGTATTTAGCAATCCAAACAGGGCCTAAATGGATCTCCTCGTACACAACTTGTCTCATTTCATTTTCAAGCATGTCAATTCATTTATATGTATCATAACTTCGGATTTATGTATAGTATGATATCTTCACCATTTCAAACTATCCCATACCACTATGTGTGGAGATTTGATTCTTCTTTTTGCACGCGGCATTGGTCATGACAAAGGGAGAATCTAAACCACAAACCAACCTTTTGAAATTTTTTTCTACTTTTCTTGATATACATGATCTTTCAATGGCGAATTTTGATCAATTTTGGGAATATTTTAGTCCAAATTCGATCTTGACTGAACTCCATCAATCATATAGCAAGTGCGTGTCAAGTTGTGCTATGATTAGATGAATTCTGCCAATTGAATTTTCATTGATATGTCGAAAAGAAAGGTCATTAGGACTTGTTTGCTTTGTTTGTTTAGATAACACGGATACATGGTTGAATGATAAAAGAGTATAATTTATGTATTGAACTTATGCTTATTCATGTTTTTGCTTTATAAAATAGCTTATTGAACTTATTCTCCATTTACTTGGCCTACTATTATTAATATTAAGAGAACCAAAATCCTCCAAAAAACCTTGTTCTTAGTAATTAGAGTTACGTCAAAACTGATTTTTATTCTTAAGGGGTAAAATATATATATTTTTTAATTACATCAACTACAGTTTATTCGAAAGTGAAATGGACCACAATAGCTTGATCCGTAAGCTAATGTGGCCCATGAAACCATAGTAAATTGTAAAGAAACAACGAGCTACAAACGAATGAGCCAAATGAACCATAGTGACAAGTACTAATAATGCACACACACATTGTTTTTTTCAATACTAGAAGATTATGGTTAGGCTAGCATTGACTGGAAAGTGCTCACTTTCGATTCCTATTCTATGTATCAGAAAGTTTTCTAAGGCAAGTGATCTTGTGCTGATTAGGATACTGCATAATTGCAGTAGTAAGTCTTCCATGGTATAGGGGACCATTATTCTTCAAAGATATTCAGTCAATTTGGGCTTCTCTTGTTGTCTTCTTAGGGTAGGGAGATAAGCCAGAGCCAAGCTGCAATCATGGGATTTAAAGTTACTCAGAATGAATTGTCCCTTAAAAGAGGTGTCTATTAATTTTTTTGCGTAGACAAGCAACACGGATAGAGAAGTTTCACCTTTGACAACATCTTTCATTGATGCAATTATGACTTTACAAGCATCAAAGGAATTGGTATACGAGATAAAAAAATATTTTCTTAACTAAGGGGCCCTATTGGCTTTATTTTCATTTCTATCATTTTCAAAATGTTGGAAAGTAGTTAAACGAAATGAGTTAAAAATGAATTTGCATTTGGATGAATTGTTGGAAAAGTAATGATTACTTTGGATTTAATAGATTGTAGATGGATAGAAATAGAAATAATGGAATAGAGAGACAAAATATATGGATTACTTGAAGAACATATATAGTTTATTGGGTAATGTGCTTTGAAAATAAAAATAAAAATAAAAATAATATTAAATGAAAATATGTAAAAAGTGATATTTTTCATTTTTGAAATAATAGAAAATGTGAAAATGAAACCAAATGGGCACTAAGAGTCCTGATTGGTCAATCCAATGCTAAAATTTGAAACCACAAAGAGATTAGAGTTGGTGGAATTCATCTGACAAAAATTCTCCGCCACTCAAATCAACATTTTACGAAGACCATATATAAATGTCACAGGTAACTAATAAAGAATTTTATAATTTTAGACATATAAATATCAAGGTATAGGGTATTTATATGCTAGATTGTTATGGGTACATGTCACTAGATAAATAAGTTTTGACAGATACAATATAATTTTAGCCATGCGAATATAGTTAGTTTGATAAATACGGTTCATCATACTACAGTACAGATCAGATAAAATTAACTTGATTCAAATAAAAAGTATAGATCCTAACAGTAAACTATTAAAAAATTTAACTTTAGCAAGGAGACATTTGAAATAAATGTGCACACTGTTCATTTGCTGGCTGTTGTGAAATTCACATTTCAAATTTTTTGATGCGTCCTTGATTAGTTGTTAATCCACAATCACATTTGTCAAGTCCCAGCTTTTTCAAAGGCAATCATCCCTCCTAAAAGAAGCTGTATATATATATATATATCCACAGCAGTAAATCTCTCATCTTACT
Organism: Jacaranda copaia; assembly: GCA_014898725.1. NCBI lineage: Eukaryota > Viridiplantae > Streptophyta > Magnoliopsida > Lamiales > Bignoniaceae > Jacaranda > Jacaranda copaia. The sequence continues at coordinate 24,832 of JACGDI010000677.1, forward strand.
GCTTATTACTATTTTGGCAATGGAGTAATCATATCAGTTGCAAGATTTTAGCTTTACAACTCTCCATTAATCTTCCTCTTTTTTGATTAATAAAGTTAAGATTATATTAATCCATATTAGCATAACTTAACTTTCCAGCTTACCAATCCAAACAATATTTTTAAATTTTGATGTTGATGGCACCTCTCGTGGAAGCCCATCATGCCGACGTGGAACCCTGTAAGAAGGCCCCATTAGCTTCACATCATCAACTGTTTCAGTTGGAAAAGAGCTAATGGATATTGCAAAAGGAGGATATATAATCAAAAGGGTCATTTTTTATCTTACTCTTATCTCCACTTTTTTTTTTTCTAGTTGTGAAATCTTTGATCACCTTGTTATAGTTGTGAATCCACTACTAACAATTTCTAGTTGAAATCTCAATGAGTCGAAAAGAAGTCAAAGTCAAATTTATAGTTTAATTTATGGGAATGATTTATTATATTTAATTTATTATTACGTAAGTAGTCAGACAGATATCAAATAAAATTAGCCGTTGAAATAAAATGTGTATATTTCTTAGAGTTAGGGAGCAAAGGGCTTGAAAATATGCTTGGGACTTCGTTATTAATCATTATCCAATTCAAAAAACAAGTGAAGATAAAAAGGGAAAGCACATGGATCAATATGTAGAGGGTTAATCAAGATGTGACAAGGAACCCTAAATCCTAATTGGGGCTTTTGAGGGAAGATATAGTTTCCACTTTTCTACTATGCCCGGAATTTGTTGGATATGCCCACCTCAAAATTTGTTGGGATAAGGGGATTGGATATGCATATGCAGCAAAAAGAGTGGATATTAATTTCATCCTTGGTTGGGACATGTTCTTGTATGGTTATGGCTATCATGACTCATCATGAGCAGAAAAAAGAATTTGTAGTGAAAAATATTAATCAGATAAGGATTAATCAGGATAAAAAGATTTGCATGTTTATCTACTTCATATTTAATTCTATGGTTTATATGTATTTTATAAAATCATCAATTAAAAAATATAGTGAATTTTAATTGATATCTTATCTTATCTTATCTGCATGCATGAGTCTATAATGATTGAATCTTCAATCCATATTCTGTTATGCGAGACAGTGTTTATGTACTGGACCTCATCACAGACACCCAACAATATTTACTTCTGCGTATATATTTTAGATATTTTTAACTGCGATCTCAAATTAAATAAGATTATCTGCTTAATTTAATTGTATCAATTAGAAAACGCAAAAAAGACTAATAATTTCCCAAGTAATAGCAAGTGAATATGAACAAATCTAACTTGCGAATCTAATGAAAAATCATTCTCAAATCAGGTTTAAATTTCTTGGAAAGGGGTGCCGAGAGGGTAAGGGCACCATCGTACTTGGGATTCTTAATTAAAAATTACTATATACTTAATCTATATTTATAATGTGAAATACAAATAAATAATAATTTAAAATAAAATATCTGATCTGGTTTTGGTTTGATTAACGTTTGAAGGGTAGTATTCATGCATGCAATGTAAACGTATCTCTTATAAAATATAGGCATGAAGATAAGAAGATTTCAAAGTTATCCCTTTTCTCGTACACTGTTCTATCACTATAATTATGTCTTAATTAATTATTATGTATTATCACTTTATTGACACAATTTCTTTATTTAATAAACTTAATGGCACTTTGTTTCTCTATGTCATATTATTATAAAGCTACAAAGTACATCATTCTAGTTGGTTCAAGCTAATTTTTTCACTTTTTTACAAAATTATATACTTGAGTAAAAACTCATAATGATTAAAGCATTTGACGAAGGGCGAGAATGGTCTTTAAGAAAGTGTTCTAGTTATAGAAGGGATATGTTACTTTTCAAAGATATTGAAATCTTTTTATTAATTTAAAATTTTAATGAATATTTAGTTCTTGATTGTAGATACGACAATCATGCATAAATATATATATATATATATATATATGTCTATTTTTATTATGTTATAGTAAAAACCATAATTACTTAGTTTTATAATTTAATAATTTATAGTGGATTAGATATAACATAAGAGTGATTATAAGCCTAAGGGGAGGATGAATTAGGCCTAAGGAATTTTAATGCAGTGGGAGTTTATCACTCAAAAAACTTCTTGGCATTTCAAAATAGTTTAGTTATAAGTCTTCTGTAAAAAATAATTTTAGTTATTGATTGGAATTTGTAAGTACCGGTTAAGGTACCAATCAGACCAGTGATAAATAAAGCAGTAAAACAGAAGTAAAATGACATTGGTATTTATAGAAGTTCGGCAAGTCTACTCCTCTACCTAAGTTTTCACTTAGGATTTTGAACTTGTCATATCAATTAAAAATATAAGGGCATTTTATAGTTAAGTACAGAAATTTGATAGAATAAAAGTAAAGGATCATAAACACCCTAGTAGGGTGAAAAACTAGCTCTTCACAAAGAGCTAAATCTGAATCTTAGATGGGAAAAGGCAGACTCTAGAGTACTGTAAAACCAACTGCTTTATGAATAGGCTTAGGGAATTTTGGCTAGATTCATTTGCACAATCTTTGTGGACTGATGTACGAGTTGCTGTCATTCTATATGGCAAGCTCTAGACTCTCCTTCCAAATCAAAATTCAAAATACTGCAGAAGATTTCAAATAGTACCAATCTACTGGTTTCTTCACCTAGAGGTCTTTAGAGTAACCAAACGCCAATTTGTTCTCTTTGCAGGTCCCTCGAAAGCAGGTATGACTCTTGTCCCTCTTCTCCACTAAGTTCTTCGAGACACAAATTGTTTTGTCCTTATTTCCCCAATTGCCATCGAAGGTAAACTTTCCTTGAACTGTTTTACCACAATGTCCTTCGAAAACATACATAGAGCAAGGAATTGGCCAGTTAAACACAAAATGTGTATGAGAGTATCATACAACTTTTCAAGACATTTGACAAATATCTTTTCCCAACTAATTGATTCACATTTAACAATGCTGCATATTTTCATATTTATATGCTAATGATCAACGACTATAAATTCTTATTTAGATAAGTGTTTGTGGGAATCAAATAAGAAAACAATAATTAAGGAAACATGCATTAGTTCCAAAAATTGCAGATGTATCAATAGTTACAACAGGATATGATTTCTTTCCTAAATTATAAAAATGTTAATCAAACTAGAATTTTCAAGAGATCTTTAATTATGAAAAGTAAATTTCAATATATAGACAAATTCCTTCGTAATTCGATTGCATTCTTTCAACACAAAATTTTAGTAATTTTATTATAATCGAAACAATATAAATCATTAAGGGTTTAACATAATATAATTGCTTGCTTGCTAACTATAGAATGGCCGCAAAAAAAAAATGACCCGATTAATTTTTAATTCTATATCTTAAAGTTTAAAATACAAGTGGGTAAAGCATCTTCAAATCATAAAATTCCTTTTTGAGATCAGTCACCTATTCTAAATAAAGCTTTCCAAAGGTGCTACTTTAGCAATGTTCATAATATAAAGTTGATATAAACCTTAGTTTTTGTATATTCATTAAATATATGGCCCCACAATTTTTTTCTTTTCTTTTCTTTTCTTTTTTTAAGCAGAACGGACGAAATATATTATTACGTACATCAGTTACCAATCAATAAATAGTTATATAATATTTTTATTAAATATCAGTGAAGCAAAACTAAATATTAAATTATTAGACAAACACTCAAATTTTTTATTTTTAATTTTTAGTTTTTATTTTGCCGACTTGAACAAAGTATTCATCTTGTTCAAAATAACTCTTAAGCCCCATCATTTCAATTTTCATGAAAGGTCAAAAAAAGTTGAATTAATATCACATAAGAAGACAAGAACATAAGATTTAATTTCAACTTTATACCAAATCGCAAATTCAATGCTGCTTTTTTCCTTTTCACTTTTCTTTTTGCCTCCCCTGAATAATATTCCAACTTTAGTATTAGCAAATTAAGAATAATTTCTTTGTATTTGATACTATATTTTTATCATAAAATTAGAAAGTAAAGTGTCTTTATCAAATCATAAAAGATGCAAAATATATGTATATATATATATATATATAATATTAGAGATTGCGAAGGGTTATGTAACCAAATTTATAAATAATTCAAAACACATAATTCATTAATGCCTTAGAAAAAAAGCATGCGCATTTAGTAAAACTCAAAAGTTTTTGTGGTGTCAAAGGTCCTTTTTGCCCACTAAACCCAAAAAGAGAATCCAGACGAGAACAAAAAACCCGCGTTGTATTATTTGGGGTACCCCCAACCTGAGTGGATCCATGACAGACCCCAAATCTGGGCCCTTCCTGGTCCCAAGATCCGACGAATATGGAATTGCCACTTGGAAATTGTACAAAAAAGGACACTTTGGCAACCATATAAAGGAAGAAACAATACAGTAACAAGATATGCAATCTTGACTTATATCATTTAAGCTCTTATTCTAGTTCTTGAATTCTCGTTGATTCCCTTAACAATATGCTAATTTAGACATAATAGGGTATTAGGTAAGGGTGATTTTAACTAACTTGATGTGTGTGCTTATGATCAGGTTAGAGACCCGCACCACTACGGTAAAGCGAGATTATAGACAAGATCATTTTCAAAAGGTCAAGTTCGTGAGGTGTCCTCTAGATCTCGAAACGCATCACTACCACTTCTTTCGATAGGTTGTTCCTTTAATTCTAATTCATTAGATTACAAGAAGGAAATTTTTGATCAAAATACAACTGATTTTTTTTATTCACAAAAAGTAAAAAGTTAAAATCAATCATGAGTTTTAAAATTAGTTGCAGCTTAGTCCCTTACTTTTAAAAATTGAAGTAATTAAATTAAAATAAATAAATTTCTATTTAAAGTAAAATTCTTAGCCCTATTAATAACTTCATCTAAAATACAATAAGAATATTTGTTTCCAACTACTCATTTCATACATATACATATACACATGTATATATATATTTAAAATTTAAATCTTTTTGTATCTTGAAGAAAGTATGAAGATAGTAGTAATGAGGTCATGTCAATAAAAGTTAAAGTAATCAATAATAGTACTTAAATAACAAATGGAAAGTCACGCAAATACATAACAAAAAATAAAATTCTAGGGCCTCAATTATTGGTCCCACTAACCAGAGCATCAAAAAATAATCATGAAATAATAATTCTAAAAATAGTTCTGTCTAAAAATACTCTTGATTTTGAAATTTAATTTAATTTATATCCTGGCGGTTAGTTGTCACCCAATACTTTACTCCAATCATTATACTGAAAACATAATCATATTTTTAAGATTAGACTTTAATTTCATGCCCATTTCGATTTGAATTATCAGTCCCAATAACTGTGCCAAGTTGCTAAGTGGGCCAATAACGATTAAAACCCACGTTCCCAACTGTGGGCCGACAAAGCTTTTTTATTTTTGTTTTTATTCATTTTTTATTAGATGTTTTAAAAAATTACAAAATAATTTTATCAGTATTTTCAAAATTAATAAATTAGAAATATATAGAGAATGTTTGGTTATGATTTCACGGAACAAAATTGTTCTCGAAAAACATAACTAAATATACTTTTATTTTTCCTCTAAAACACTCAAATGTTTTTTTTCAAAATTCCCTTTCATATATTTCATTATCCCCAAAACTTTCCTATTTTTCAATGTATACATATATATAATATATATACATATTATATATATTTTATTATTATTTTAATAATAAAAAAATTACTCAATTTCACTTTCACCTCAAAATTCAAATAAAAAATCATCGATTTGGTTGTTACAGTAAAAAATATCTTCCTAAACTAACATATAAACAAATATACCAAAATTTTTCAAAATTAATTTTTAACTATTCTTCAAAATATTAACAACAATTCATTACATTTCTCAACACAATTTTCACATTCTCTAATATCATTGTCAACATTAATTCTCCTAAAACATATATTAAAATCACACTAAAAATATAACCAAATATTGCGATAAAGCTTCTATCTTTTTAAATCGATACAAAATATTGCGTCGACCCAAAATTAAAAAGTAAAAATAAAGAATATTTATTTAGTAAAAGAGTAGGTTGTTTTCAGCCTTTGATATTGACTTGTCCCTTTCTTGGCTGCCAAGTACAGCATTCTTTTTAGGTGCTCCCCGTGATCTTTGAACAGTGTTGTTGTTCTTTTGCATGTCTTTCAATTATTATTTGTTTATCTTACATTTGAAGTATCTTTATTTTAGGTTGAGGTAGTAATTAAAATAGTATGATTCATAATTTTCATCAAAACAAAAAAATAAAATAAAATGAGTTTCACATGTTTGTGCATTTTGTAAAACAATCATCTTTATGATAAAGGGGTTCAACGTGATTATTATTTTGATGGAGCTATTTGTGCTTTGAGTAATAATTATAATTTAAATCGAATATTTAGCAGCATTAGAAGTTTCTATAGTTTCTATAATTATCATCATATTGAACATTTCATAACAGTGAGAGATTTCTAAGATAATGCCTAACAGCAATTACTATGTTGAGAAGCCTACTCCCATGTTTGTTAACATACGCTTAAAATTGTAATTTCATCTAATATATGTTTGGTACAATCACAACAAAAAAAAAGTAATAAAATAATAAGTAAAAATATAAAAAATATTACTGATTATATAAATTAAGTGATAAAAAGACTTTATTTTGCTACTTTAATAATTTTTACGAACTAAATAGTGATAAGAATAGTGTTTAAGTTATTACTATCGATAAATTTTTATTATTACTATATTGCCACTATAGGACTATCATTAATTATTAATGGTAACAATTTAAAGTATTAGTTTTTGTCACTATTGAGTTATATTGTAACACAAAAAAAATTATTATTATTTAAAAAACATCATTAGTGACAAAATAAAAACTATTGTCATTTAATATATATCATTAATGATAATTTTTAAATAATTATATATTATTTTATTACTAATATTATATTTTTTTTAATGAGTTATAGGATGTGTCCAAAACTAAAATGAAAATGGCAACACATATCCCACTTAAGTATGAGAAATTCAACTTGTGGCCCTTAAGAATGGCATATTAATTAATTATTACAACATAACCAGATACATTGTACGCATTCTGACCAATTGGTGTTTTAGAGACAGATTAATACAAAACCAAACTTCCAAAATTAAATATTTTTTTTTCTGACACTTCCAAAATTAAATATTAAGATAGGAAAAAAGGAAAAAGAAAGAAAGGGTGTAATTTTATCTAATACAAGGTCAATGTTTGGAATAGTTGAGGATTATGCGTTTTCTATAGTACAACTTACACAATCTAATATACAATTAATTATGGTACCTGATGTGTAAAATTTTTATAATTAATATGAAGCAAATAAAAGTTTTGATTATTTCTTATAATATTATGATTTTTTAATAATTTGAATATACTTATTTGAATTTTTTGAATAAATTAAAAGAGAAAGTAAGATGAAATAAATAATTGCAGGAAAAAAATAATTAGGGAGGAATAAAAGTTAGCGAGAGAGGAGAAAAAGAAAAACTAACTTATTATCGAAGTGGGGATTGATTTTGTCAATTTATCTAAAAAATTACCAAATAGGCCCTGATGCTTTATATATAACTAGTTCTTGGTAATACATAAAAATATTTATTTATTTTTTGCATCATTTTAATTTTTCAATAAATTTAATGCCTAAACTAATAAAATATTATGATAAAATTATACTTATTCATTATATAAAATTTTATATAGAATTAAAAGTAGGAGCACCCGTTGCCAATACTTCAAATGCTAAAATGCAATTAAAAATTAAAAATCACTTGAAAAAAGTTATTGGCAGTCTTATATGATATCAAGGGTAGAAAACTTATTGACTCACAATTTACTAGTTTAATCGTTGACCGAAACGTAATTGAATCACATTTATCCATATTTTACATATAATTTAAAAATTAATAAGATACCAAGAAATTACTTAAAAGAGTCAAAACTATTAATTTCAATCCTTATTGGTGTGGAACAAGACTTCAATCTTGGGACTTTTTTTCGTCAATATTTTGACATTTAGACTTTGTAACTCGTACTTTAATACTTATAGAATGGACTTTAAGCCAAAAACTAAATGAATTTTAAAATATATCAAAATTAAAAGGAAAGAAAAAGAGGGGGAAAGAAATGAACCTCTTCGACTCCATCAAATAGCGAACGGTCCGGCAAATCAAACCACACATTGACAATTTCGAATGATTTTCAAGGCTATTTTGGTGAGATTATGAATTTTTATCTGAAACCACTCCAAATAATTATAAGTTAGTCAATATTTAACTGGTTGGATCATTCAATCCAACCTATTTTTTAAATTACTACTAACAATCCGACACTCGCTCTCATATACAATATGCATATGTATAAATATATTCCACATCTTTTATGTCCTAAATGTGCTTTTTGAGACATTAACTTCGTTTACACATAACCACTTGGCGAAATTGTGTTCATCAGTTTGTTTTCACATAAAATATTATTGTAATAAGTCTCAATGTCGACCCTCAATGTCGACCTTCAATGTCGGCCTGCAAGACAGTTGTGCACCTTTGTCGGCTGCAAAAGCCTCAAGAGAATAAATCAGATGAATTTAATAAACTAATTAGGTAGAAAAAGACAATTACACATATGCATGCACCTCACTAAATCACTTCAATGAAAAGATTAATTAATTGAAAACCCCTTTGATTTTTCTTTCCCCCCTGATTTCTAAGCAAAGTATTAATTAACAGGCCATGTGAGAGAGAAAGTGCAGAGTTTGTTTTCTTCTGATTATAAGTTACTTAGATGCAGAAAAGATTGGTCACCAATGTGTGGATATATGTGTGTGTGTGTGTGTGTGTGTGTGTGTGTGTCTCCATAATTTGTATCCCCCTTTTTATATTTCATTCTTTTGTGACTTGCAACATTAATTTCAATGATGGCCATTGAGACCATGTGAATTAATTTTTATTGGTTAAAAAAATTGGTTGATTCACTAATTTAAGGCAACAATCACTTTCTCTATATGGTCGAGGTGGTTTGGCAAACACATGGATTTGTTAGTGCAGACATGTTCTTTGCTGGTCAGTTTTGGTACATGTCATGAAGCAATCGATTGTCCGAGTTGAGTATCATAGACAATAGTTAGGAAACAAGTAGATTTATTTTGAAAGAGAATTAATGTAGGTCAAATTGATTTTTTACATTAATAATATGTGGAATCGTTCAAATTTAATTTATTCATATTCATCGAGTTGTCAGATAGATCGATTCTCTGAACAGGTCAAGTAATAGGGCCTAGGACTTAAAATAAAATAGACATTTAGAGTTTACTAGGAGATTTTTAATGGAAATTCTTTGATATTTAAGTTAGTAGTTGAATAAAAGTTTGGAGTTAAAGTCAATGAAAATAATAAGGAAAATTAGCGTATCAAAGTTGTGTATCCTTGAGCTATTTAGAGTAGTATATACATGGAGTCATGTCATGTAATGTCTTGATGGACAACTAAAATGATGCCACAAGTACTCAATGAATAGTTGAGATTGTGGATTTTATGTCAGGTCGTTAAGTCTAGCTTATAAAAAAAAGATGCGGATTTTATGATTGTTCTTATAACTTTGACTATAATATTCATTAGCCATCGACAAAGATCTCTTTTTTCCTTATATAAGTACTAATAAAATGTAAATCTCTTTTGAGCGTTCATGATATGCAATAAGATCAACCATGATAATGATTTCAAGATGAGAAAATTTGAATTTGATCAATGGAAAACATAAAATGGCTAAAAAGTTAAATCTATTGTATTTCTTTTTCGATGCCATCAAAGTCAAATCATATTACTATATCATCAGAACAGTAAATAAAATTAATTTTGTTATAATTTCAAAACATTATCAATGAATCAACTATTGATTTTTTCACACATCAAAATATCTCTTTGAGTTAGTGATCCCTTATTGCCCTCTATGATTATGGTTAACAAAGTCAATGTGTTTGAGGAGAAGGTTTTCAATCCCTCTCCATGTTGTTTGGTTTCATGCAAGGGGAATGCAAAGATCACTATCCCTTTCATTTGTTTGGTATGATTGGAAAATAGAAAGAAAGGTGACATCCATGTGCGACTTTGCACACAATTCTTCCCCTAATATGAGGTACATGAACAAGGATTGTGGTATCCCTCCTCTTTATTTTTTCCTTAGTAGCTTTCTCTCTTCAACTAAACAATGGATGTATATACTTGGCTTTCAAATCAACATCGCAAGGAAAAATGGCCAAAAAGTTGTACTATCACCCGTCAGGAAAAAAAAATAGTGATAAAAAGAAATAATTAATTTTTTTTTGTACTTGTCAATTATTGATTTTTTTATAAGTTCAATAGTGATAACAATTGTTCTTGTTTCTAAGTATAATGATTAATTTTTAGTGTTATTAGACTGACATTATACATGTATTACTAATTCTTAGCAATTAATGATAATTTAAGCACAATTCTTTTCATTATTAAGTCATATTATGACAAAATAAGTATTATTAACATTTAGAAAGGATTATCAATAGCGAAATAAAAATCATTGTTATTATCATTTATTCTAATATCTATATTTTTGGAAACAATAAATGCTCAACTTAATATGAATTATTTAATTAAGAAAAATTTAAACTATTTTCATAAAACATTTCTTGTTCATTAATTAACAAATAAAAATTTGATTATTCAAAATTTGAAAAGAGAAATCATGTCCAATGAGCCCCTTGTTCGTCTCTCTTTGTTCGGAAGAGAGTTAGCCGACCCAAAAGCCAACACTAATTGGTGAACATGTCGTTGGGATGGCCCCACAAATTGCCC
>JACGDI010000677.1:36114-60848 GCA_014898725.1 Jacaranda copaia
TTATAAGTTGTTAGCAGGTATTTTCTGTTGTATTAATTAGAACGGTTTGTACCGTGTTAATGTTGAAATTTGTAGTCGTACATAGATAGACTAGAGTTTTATATTTATAAGGTATTTCCTTATTATTATTATTATATATATAGTGGAAAAGGCATTTCAAGGAGTGAAAATTAAAATTCAAAATTCTTTAATCTTTGGTCAAAGAATTTAAGAAAAAATATATAATTATTGTTTCTTACAAACGATGTGATCTAATGATGTTCAAATCAAAAGTTGAGCTTGATGATATTGTACTGCAAGTGTATGTGATGAATAGTTTTATTTTCATGAAAAGCGTTTCAATGCATGGGTAAGAGATACAGAGGGTTTATTAATTGTTTTGGAACCTTTATGTTATGTATGTTTGGATTAAGGAAAGTAGTGAAAAAAAAAAGAGAAGGAAAATACGAAGGTGTAAATATTGAAATACATAGTTACATCATTTAAAGTGTGGAAAAGATTTTTCTTTGCATTTTTCATATTAAAAATCCAAGAACCAAACATAGAGTTAATTTTTTTGATGTGGGATATAAACCAGTATGGTTGTTTATATATCATGTGACTACTGAAAATCAAATAAGTTTTAAATAAGAATTCAAAATTATAAAATTTATGTGTATTACTATTTTTGTGCTGAAAGATATTGGTAGGGGGCGAATGCTATCTCAAGGTTATTCTAATTGAAGAGATAATTTTGAAAAAAAAAAAGTTCTAATAATTTGATTATAATTTGGGATGTCAAAAAATAGAATAATGATTTAGGACGAAAGAAATATTTCTTTATTCATAAATGAAATGATATGTATAAACTCTTTCGAGAGTATATATATCTAGTATAGTTGGCAACAAAATAGCTTTTCTTTATATAATTTATAATGATTTATGATTCATATAGGAGTAATATATTGAAAACATTCAATAAATTTTATCATTGTTAAAAATCAATTATGTGTAATATTCAATATAGATTATATAGTCAATTTTTTTTAAAGGTTTTATTTGCTTGTATTCTCCCATAACAAACTCAAAAAGTCTCCAAAACACAAATAAGCAAGTCTTCAAATTATTTCAAGTTACCACTAAAATATTTTTTTTTTTCAGAATTACCCATTCTCGAATATATATATATATACACACACACATCAATCATTACAACTACAAATATAAACAAACAATTAATAGAAAAAAAACTCAATTTCATCTCACTAGCCACTACCATACAAAATTTAGGTAATGTGAAATGAATAGTAGAAAATTTTCAACCAAAGTACTTTAAAAAATACCATGTTTGATTTTTCACTAAAATATTTTCAACAACTCTCAAAATAAAATTAAACAAGCATCACATTTCCTAAATCTATTGATGAATTCATTTTTCCAAGATAAATGCCTAAAACAACCCAAATGCAAATAAACAAACTCAAAATGTTTCAAATTCTTTAGAAAGTTGATTTTACACTTTGTCAAAGCATGCAAAGTAGTATAGGAGATCATGGTCAATTTTTTTCCCTTGAGACTTCATAAAATTGAAGAATTTTATACTCTACATTTAGAATATATTAATAATGATATTTATTTTTTCTTCTAAGAATTAGGCAAATGGCAATTTCCTCAAGATCTTGGCGTGGCTTTATTTTCAATTGAAAGATTTTGGAAGTTCAACTCAAAAAGAGCTTAGGGAATGTTTGGTTATGATTCCCAAAAATAAAATTATTTTAGAAAAACATAACCAAACATACACTCATTTTCTCTATAACACATTATTTTTTTCCCCTCAAAATATCCTCTCCAATTCTTCATTATCCTCCAAATTTTCCTATTTTCCAGTATATACATACATATTATATATATTTATTATTCTAATAATAAAAAATCACTCAATTCCACTTTTATTCCAAAAATCCAACAAAAAACATTGATTTAACTATTACAATATAAAATATTTCCTTTCAAAACATAAACAAACATATCGAAACTCTCCAAAATCAATTTTTAACTATTCTTCAAAACAAAACAAAAAATTCATTATATTCCCCAACACAACTTTCTCATTTTTTAATATCACTCCCAACATTCATTCTCTCAAAACACATTAAAATCACACACAAAAAAAAAAAACCAAACATTGCCTTAATTTCTTTCACTTGCAAGAAATAAAAGTTTGGATTTGGCCCCAATTTCACATTTTAGCCAAAGAATCATGGGAAAAGGTTTAGAATTCACTTTCAATCAATCCTTGTATCCTATTTTAGACATGCCCCATCCAACTCAATTTCCCTCATTTCGTGGTGGAGAACTCTTTGCCGGCCAATGAAATCTAATTTAAATGGTAAAGTCAAGACATTATAAGTTTAAAATTTTAAATTTAAATTTCACTAAACATGTAGGCATATATTAATTTTCTTGAATAGTAGTTGATTGATGATGGTTGATTCTTATAAGTTATTGAGTTTATTTAACATATATGTTATATAATTTAACTACGTAATGACCCATTTTATGCTCTTTTCTCCCACCTTTAGATTAAGATATCAACACGTGTGAAACAATAACTATATGTTCTACTCAAATTTTGATTTAATCTAGACTAGAATATTGTCTAATATTATCTAATATTAAAAGAGTTGAATGATTTAAGATACTTATTAGTTGCTTTAATTTTTTACCTTTAGAACGTCTTTTTATAAAATAAAATTCTTCATCAATATGTGGAGGTGGTGGAATATCTCAATATAATTGATCAGTCCCCATATGTGAGGATAGATTCAATCATCATCGTAATATATAATTAAGATATCTTGTATTATTCATCTAATTAATTAATAATTTATTTTTCAATTATAATTCTTATTCCGAAGATTTTTTCACACCAATTATTCGCACATATTGCAATTGCCTCACATGTAAATAGTGATAATCATAAATTAGAATTTAAAGACAAAATGACTGCATTAAATATTTTATTTTTTTCCTTTTCTCTCTTTACTTTCTGATCACAAGATTCCATTCTCCCTTTGTTTTTTTGTTTTTTTAAAACCACGAACCCTCCTTTACAATTCTTGTTTCAAGTTGATTGGTTTCAACAAATGCACTGAAAAAAGAATCAGGAATGAAATCAGAACGATGACGTTTGACAATCTTCCTTTCTCTCATGCCTAACTATAAATTATTGTAAATATTTTTTTGTAAATACCCCTAATAATGATTCACTTAGGGACTATAAAACAATAAGCCAATGTGGAGTGAATTTAGTTGGCACCACTAAGTATAGATTAAAGTCCTAAACCGATGATTTAGGCGAAGATTACGGAACCACTATTTGGTTGACAAATATTTTACTACATACTTTCGTTGTTGAAATTTAAAAAAAATTTCGATTCTATGAAAGTTTTTGAAAAAAATTCCTAGTTGCACTAACCATGAAAATAACAAATAAAAACTAGGGTGCAATTGAGTCAAGTCAAGCTGAGTTTGGATAAAATTTTCGAGTTTGATCTTGACAAATCTAAAATTTTAAGTTTGAGCTCAGCTTGATAAGACTCAAATTGACTAATAAATTGCAAAAAATTGCAAGTTCAAGCTCGAAATAAAATAAAGAAATATAATATATATTTATTAATAAAATAAAAAATATTTAATTATATACTAGCTCTCGAGTTTCGAGCCTAGAAATTAATAGCTCAAGATTGGTTCAAATTAGAGCTTGAGCTTAATTAAGCTTGACTCGAGCTCAGCTCATGAGGCTTGTGAGTTGACTCGACTCATTTGCATTTTTAATAGAAACGGTAAAAATTAAATCATGTTAGTAGTGGGGACTTATATTATGTTGGTGGTCATTTACCCTAGTGTCATAAGTTTCATACATATATGAGGTTAGGGATTGAACTTGTCAGATCTCGAACGTGTGTGTATAATTAATATATATATATATATATATATATTTATATTATACTGATACTATGTAATCCACACCAATTAATATTTTCACATTTAAATGATACATGATTTTATCTGATATTGAAGGGTCGAGTGTGAGAAATATTTTATAAGCCATGTTTTCTTTTTATACATTAGATCATCTTTTTAAGACAAAACTCCTTAATATTGCTTGTCGATAAAATAATATTTTGACACGATTAAATATTTATATTTAAATCAGACGCCGAATCATGATGATCAGATATGTATAAAAGAGATTTGCAGGAATCTGTATTCTCAATTTTGCCTCTAGTTTGGGCCAATGAGTACACATGAAAATATCTTGCCCTAGTAAAGTTTCTTAAAGCATTGCGTTAAAATAGACAAAACTGCAGAATCTCGTACTTTAATTTGTATGGTGTAAGGAAATTATGGTAGGCATAACTGGGGCTACAAAATAATATTTTCAAAAGGTTCCCTTTGATTATTCTGATAATTATATTGTCTCAGGGGATCTTTGTGTTCTCATTATAATAATAATCTTAAACTTTCCCTTTTTAAGAAAATCAACATAAAAAGATTCTTCATTTTTTTAATACACACACGCACATCAGAAACACGTTTTTATTTGAACTTAAACTCTTAACCTCCGACATTATATAGGAGACTTGTGTCACTGGGCCACAGGCCACTCGACATAAAAAAAAAAAAAAAAAGATTCTTCATTCTAAATTAATGTTTTATGCTGTGTTTCACATTGTTGAAATACAATGAACGTACGTTTTCTCACTTTATTCATCTATTCATTCCTTTGAACATGTGTTGATAACTATAAAATATAAGAAAGAATGAAGTGGAGATTCCAAAGCACATAATTAACCATCTCGAGATATTCAAAATAATGTGGGTATGTTGCATACTATTTTAATTTGAGTTTTAGGGTAATTTTTCGAATGGTTGGAATCAAATTAATTTTTTAATAGTCTAGTCGATTCGTAATAGGTCCAACTTCTGAAAGTGCCAAAAAGACTAGGGTTGATGTGATGGCCTAATGAAATTCCTCCAATATTTAAGTCAGTGATTGATTCAAAATAAGTAATATTTATAGAAAATAAGTGGATAATGTTGGAAAAAATGTGAATCATTTTAGTAAATAATTAAATAATGAAGTGTGTTAGAATAGTATCTTTTATCGAGTAATTTGTGAATAAGGTGGCTTAATTTGAAAAGTTCACCTTTTTTTTGAAAGATTGAAGTTTACTGAATTATCAATTTGAATTGAACTGAGTATTGACCCGAGCAAATGGCGGGATGGAGTAACTTTTTTTGTAGTAACATTTTATGTGCATAATTAACCATAAAGAAAAAAATTTGTGTGCATAAATGATATCGCCATTTTGTTATATAAAAAATTACATATTAAAATTGAGTATCAATTCTAGATAAGACCCATTTGATAATAATTAATATTACTTTGCCACAAATATTGGTCCTATTATCATTATTTAGTAATGAGAATGGCTAAAGATTTTAAGTTGGTTCTATTATTATTCAATGATAAATATATGATGTTTAAATTGTCATTATTAATAATTTGTGATATATGCATAATAAAAACATATTAATGACAAAAATTATTGTCATACCCATAGTTATAATATAATGATGACTTATTACCAACCTTTAGATGACAATTCAAAAAAAATTAAAAAAAACACTTATAATTATTTGTAAAAGTAAATATCTGCTAACTAGATAGAGAAAATTACCAAAATTTTATAATTTTCTACCTAACTTATCTCAATTTCAAGAGCTCAAATTGAATCAATATTGATATATCAATTCGATCAAAATTCTTTTATTGAATTACTTATTGGATGAGCATTCTCAATATTGTACTTTGAAGATAATTTAAAATTGGCACTGCCTTCAGCATCCCCTATGTGCATTTAAGGTAATAATTTCGGGTACGGCCAACTTCCATACTCCATAGCATGATGGATGGTGTGTATAAGGCCCTTTGAGAACAAAATCACCACCATATTATTGATTGGTGTTTACTAACGATTCCAATTTTATACAGGCAAGTTGCAACTGCAATATGAACTCGACATCAATTGTTGGATTAGCCCACCCAATTGTGACCTTTTGTCCCTATCATTGTAGCGCATATGTTGCTCAAGGCATAAAGGGTATGATGATTTGACATTATCCTCATATTCCTCTAACTTATCATTGACAATATATTCAAGATTCCAAATTCAATAATATTAACTAAACAAGCGGACTTGAACTGCTTATACTTGCTACAAAATTAACCAATGCCTCTCACGCCCTCCCCATTATAGGCCAAAAATAGACAATAACTTCCCCCTCCCCTCATATATAACCTACAATTTTCATCATATTGCACTTTTTGAATAACAATTATTCTTAAAATCTCACTTAAAAAGTGTTAAGTAGGAATCTTACTCTAACTATCACATCATTTTCTCAATAGAATGATTGTATATTTCCTAAATAAATATTTTTTATTTAACAATTAAATAAAAATTATTTTTAAATATTTTAAAAGATAAAACTAGTCAATATGCGATAAAGTGGGCACTTAAACATAGAAGACAATCTGGTATAGCTAGGCTAGTAGGTTAGCTGGATGGCAACTTTTGCAACCATCTAGATGCAGCCTTTACACCACCACATAAAAACTATTGACAAGTGCTCTCTCTTTTGAAAAAAAATTATTTAGGGCTTCAGTTAGGTGGACTAATTATGTATTAAAGCAATATTCGAAAATTTTGGACCAATTAAATGGAGGATTCGTTAGAGTTACAACATTATTAGTCTAAAATTTTAATCTTATAACTATAAATAGTCTATTAAATAATTTTTTTTATCACTCTGCACATATCACTAATTATTAAAAAACAGCAGCTTAAACCCTATTTTATTGTTATTAAGACAAAAATTTTGTCGCTTAATATTTATAATTAATAATAATTTTCATATTTTATTTAGTATATCGTTATGAATTTTTTTTCTTAATAAATTTTCATTAGGTGCGATTTTCTGGATATTCGAGATTTGACCCTATAACTAAGTAAAATTAATTACTCAAGAAATGAGAACTATGGTCAAGTTGTCCAAAGGACCATAGACCTGAATTAGCGTAATATTATAAATGTGCCCAACATGTTCATAATTGACACATTAGAATTGTTATTATTAATTCAGACAGTCCCCCCAATGTTTGTAACTAAAATTGTTAATTAAATTTACCTTTCTAATTAATAGTGAAGCACGAGGATCAAGGCTAAATCATCATTTATTCTTTAATGTAATAATGTATTTTATTGACTTAACCACTTTTGTTTGGAAAAATTAAGAAGATCGATTTAATCCATTTGGTTTCTCCGATAAAGATATTTTTACATCTTTCAAGCTCAACTAATTTATAATATATATATATATATATATATATATAAGTTACCATCACATTGACTTTGGAATTTGAATTATAACTATTTTTGTATTTCATCAATTAAGAGAATATTTATTTTATATGGTATGCTTGGATGTATTATTGTACTTGAGCTAATTAAGTATTTATTAAAAAAATTATAGTACTGTATAAAACGTAATTGTTTTTTTAATAATTTTGTTAGAACTATTGGACCTCTTTTATATTTGTTGAGAATACCATCTTACCCCTCAGTTGTTAATTAAATCACCAAAATTATTAATGTTGCTTAGTATGTTTTAAATTTATTTTTCCAATTATTTTATTAAATATTTTTAGCTAATAACAAATTAATCAACATTTTTTTTTAATCTTTTTAAATGATCACTCAAACTTTTATCATATCAAATAAAATAAATCATGATATAGTCACTATAAGAAAAAAATAAATTAGTGATAAAAGAATAAGGGAAATACAAAACTTATCACTAATTATGTATATTAAGTGACAAAAGATTTATTTTCGTCACTTTAATGATTCCTACAAACTAAATAGTGATAAAAATAGTGTTTAAATTGTCACTATAAACAATTAGTGATAATGAAATTTTGTCACAAACTATAATGACAATTTTTATTGTTGTCAGGTTATCATTATATGATTATTATTAATTGTTAATAGTGACAATTTAAAATATCAATGTTTGTCATTATTAAGTCATATTGTGAGAAGATAAAAGTTATTATCATTTAAAAATTATTATTAGTAACAAGATAAACGCTATTATTACTTAATACATTTTATTAGCGACAACTTTAATATTGTCACTTATTATTTTATTATTAATTTTATATTTTTTTGTAGTGAGTAATTAATATGGGCAAGGTCGAGATCTATTGACCTCAATTGAACGCGGCCCACAAGTGGCACCACATATGAAGTGTGCATGATGCCTAATCCAACCAACCAGAGAATTTGTGTCCTCAAGGCATAGGCGATGCTGCATTGTCTAGCTGCAATTATTTGAGCACTGTAGAAGCCAACCCTATGAAAGTCGACTCCACCTAGCAACGGAGGTTAGAAGATGACTTTGTATCGTCTAAGTTCGCCAGCTCTCTGCTCGATCACGCATGGAGCCGACCTCTCTAGCACGATCAACCTCATGGGAGTTAAAGGTGACATGTTACCTTAATTTTTTGGAGATTTGACCTTAAATAGTCGAATATAATATTTAAATAGGGTCATTATTTTAACATTTTTATTATCGTGCAGTTATCAATGCATACATATGCGCTATGGTCAGCAACAAATTAAAAACGATTCTTGTCATAATTAATGAAGTAAAAATTATTGTTATGACCAAATTACAATTATTATCAAAAGAAAGAACATGAGAGTGACAAGACAATCAACAATATCACCATTATTGTTAGTTGTATACATTAAATGATGAGAATTTTTTTTTTTTAGCACGAGAATAATTTCTCAAGTTCCCATTATTTTTGTCAATATTGAATTTATAATATTAAACGAAAATTGTTGTAACTTAATAGAAAGCATTAGCGAAGTTTTTAAAATTTTTACTAATAATAATTTCTTTTCTTTTTCTTTTTTGTAGTCTTTTGTTTTTAGATAACATCGCACATTTTTATAAATTTTAGGAGTTTTTTAAATTTAAAAGTGATCACTTTATATGATAAATATATTTTTTTTCCAACTAATCATGCCAAATAAATGATACTCTGAAGTTGAATGAAAAATTTCCAAGAGAAAACAGAGAATATGAGATATGTGATGTGAACTATTAATTGATTTTACTTATTATTAAGATATCTTTTTGATCATAGCACACAGATCTCTATCATTTGTCCGATTACATTTTATTGTCTTGTCATAAAACTATAATAATGCTCGATTTAATCAATAAAATAGTCAATTAACTTAATTAGAATCATGATCCCCACCAAGTAGCATATGCTTGATTCATGTGCAACCAATTACATAACAAGATAGCATACATAAACTAATGTATGTTAGACTAATAATCCCTCTTTTCCAAGGCTAAATTGGAATATAGCAAGTAAAGCAAAGAACAAGCAGCTGTTTTTGCTTAACAGGGTTAGGTTTGGGGCTGCTGGTTTTATTGCCCCCAATATACACAAGTGGTCCTTACTATAAGCCCTCCACAGTTTTGGGACCATTTACTATGTTTGGAAAGGTCATACTCTTTTAGAGGATTTTAATGGGGTTTCCCCATTCAGAAATGTGGTTTTGGGTCCATTTCAGGAAACCCGCATCCAGTGCCCAATTCAGTGGGTTATGGGTTCTAATGCCCACATGCCACGTGGCAGGAGCCCACATCAACGCCACATCCAACTTTTCCAAATCTTATATATTTTAAACGAGTTGCATTATTTGTGCCCTAACATAAACAAATATTAAGTAAGTTTTAATGAAAGATACTCAATTGTGAATCAAATCAGTTTAATATTTACATTAGGCTTAATTTGTGCCCGCTTTTTTCATATTTTAAGCTTCTATTAAATAGAAAAATTAAAGAGATTTGATTGGCCATCTTTTTTGTGTATGCATAATAAAGCATTTTTTCAGATAATTAAAAATGATAATTAAATGACGTACATGATAGAATTCTAACTAAAATTTAATATGCCATTTTTTTTAGACCTTTTATTTTAGATGGAGTTGTATTATTTATGTTATATTTATATATTAGTAATTGATACACACTAAATGTGTAATATTGGAGCACAGTAAATATACATACATTTGCAAGTTACAATGAAGTCATGAATATTTTTGTTCTATTACTCGAGAACACACTACTAAGGCCCTCACAATTTATTAATAATACAGATAATAAAATAATATTAAATATATGAAATAAAATTTCATATAAGATAACCTTAATTAAATTTATAATTATAATAAATATACATATAACAATAATAATATAAAATTTAAAAATTATATATGTAAATTTAAAAAAAATAACACACTAGTTGAACTAGAAGATGCAGAATACACTTTCCTGTACGCTTTGCGACCGTAGTGTGACCGGGACGAAAGGCGGCAGAACCATAGCAGCAGGTTGGGGGAAGATTGTGGGGGACGAACCCCTCCTTTCAGGATATTGAATGTAGGGGCCACAGCGCCCCCGTGCCCTACCCCCCACGCCCACACAGGGGGTGTGGGACCCAACAAGACTTGGGGGCATGGTTTCGTCCGTTAGTGTCTGGCTACAACTATAAAACAACCAACGAAACTGCCTCAAATCTCACACACAGAAACACAAACTCAAATTCAACTCTCCCTTCTATCCCTTCCTGTCCCAATATTTCATTTTTCCTTTTGTTTCTTCCCTGCTGCTTCTTACACTGTCCAAGAAACATCCTCAATTCTAGTCCCATTCTTGATCCAAAGAAAAAAAAAGGGAAGAACAGAGACCTCTGTTTCTTCAAGAACATTAGTACCATTATCTTGTAAGCAACATTAAAATCCCAACAATTTTAATTTCCCCACTGTGTCAAGACATTCTAGGTAATCACACCTTCAATTTTGGTTTTTGCCTTAAAACTTGGATTAAAAAAAGAAGTCTTTATTGAGCAACAGAAGTAATGTCCCTTTTTTTGCTGATTTGGTAGTGAAGAAAGATGAACAAGCAGCGCAATATGGTGGTTGCGGATATATCAATGGCGGTTTCCGGCTTCGCCTCGGCGGCGCAAAGGTCCCCGGCGGTGGGCGGCGCCACTTATATCACCATTTCAAAGAAGAAGCTGCTGCAGAACCTTGATATAAATACTTGCCCAAGAATCAACACATGGCTGGATTCCATGCGGGCTTCTTCTCCTACTCACATCAAAGCTCCACATCCCTCCGATGACCACAATTCTTGGATTGTATGCTTTCTCTATAATTTGCTTCTGAATTTTCTTTTTTTAAGGCAATGGCAAGTGGGATTTTATATATATATATTTGGATGAAACAGGTTCGTCATCCATCAGCTCTGGACATGTTCGAGCAAATAACAAATGCATCAAAGGGAAAGCAAATAGTCATGTTTTTGGACTATGATGGCACCCTTTCTCCCATAGTAGACGACCCAGATCGAGCCTTCATGTCCGAGGCTGTGAGTATATCTTTTCTCCTATTTTTAACCAATTTTCTTGTTACCCTTTTGAAGCTCTTGATCAATGGAGTAATATACATTTCTGTACCTTCTTACATACAGATGAGAGCAACTGTGAGGAACCTTGCTGAATATTTTCCCACTGCTATAGTGAGTGGAAGGTGCAGGGACAAGGTACGACGAAGTCTTTTTTATTTATTGGTCATTTGTCCCCCCCCACCCTTCTCTTTTTTTTTTTTTTATTCTGATATTGGTTTCTACGTTAAAGACCTAGAAATAATTGCAGTTTTGTTGTGCCCATTTATGCATAAAACAGGTGTACAGTTTTGTGCGTTTGGCAGAGCTGTATTATGCTGGAAGCCATGGCATGGACATAAAAGGCCCATCAAAAGGTTCAAAATATAAGAAAGTGAGTTTTTCTTTTTTCCTTTTAATTTTTTTATTGGGTTATTTTATTTTATTCTCCACAATACAATATTTATGCCAATTTTTAATGCACTCATCTCTTAAATTTAATTTGCAGGGCACTCAAGCCGTTCTTTTCCAGCCCGCCAGCGAATTTCTGCCCATGATCGATGAGGTAACTCTCTGCCATATCTTCAGCTACATTAATTTCTGAAGTTACTGTGTTCTAACAAGAAAACATTTGATGTTTTAAGGTTTATAAAGCCCTGTTGGAGGTTACAAAATCAACACCTGGTGCTCTGGTGGAGAACAATAAATTTTGCGTCTCTGTACATTTCCGCTGTGTTGATGAGAAGGTATAATATACGTATCTTCTAATGAGTCTTGAATAATATATACATACATATATGTATATATATAAAGTATATATACTTTATCATACAGGTAGCTGCTATTTAACATCTATGATAACATGGGGGGCCTTGCTTTGTTAACTTGCTTGATATAAAAGCTTGATTTAAATCTAAGAGAAAGGCGCTGATTTGACTATATATTCCCACCAAATTGCAGAAATGGAGTGAACTGGCGAAGCAAGTTGGATTGGTGTTGGAAGGGTACCCAAACCTTCGGCTGACCCAGGGAAGAAAGGTGTGTGAGGTTCTTTTGTATGTCATTCTTATTTTGCAGTATGTGAGTAGTTTATACATATGAGCATTGCATGGCCAAGAGACATACATTAGACAATGATTTAGTGTGATAGTTGTAAAATGATTTGAAAATTGCAATCTTGCGACGACATGCTATAGTAAGTTGTACACTGACAGACATTTAAGGAAATTTGACTTTTTAGGTAATAGACAACGATGTTACGATGTTAAATTTTATTTTATTGAAGATTTATTCATAAAAATTTGGCGCAGGTGTTAGAAATCCGTCCTACTATTAAATGGGACAAAGGGAAGGCTCTTGAATTTCTATTAGAGTCACTTGGTAAGTTAATCCTTTGTTTCATTTATGTGATAGCTTGTAACAACATATATAGAATTAGTTCTATAAGTTTGACCTGGGGTTTCATTACACAGGATATGCCAATTGTACTGATGTCTTTCCTGTCTACATTGGCGATGATCGATCTGATGAAGATGCTTTTAAGGTATCCTAAGTTTGGCTATGGAGTTTAGTATATTTATTCTTTCTTAGGTTTTGAGGGTTCTTACGTGTATATGTACATATATATTTAATTAGGTTCTAAGAGAAAGAGGTCAAGGATTTGGGATTCTTGTTTCCAAGACTCCAAAAGACACCAATGCCTCTTATTCTTTGCAAGAGCCATCTGAGGTATGATTTGTTATCCAAAACCAATATTAGTGTTTTATTAGTCCTCAATTAGTTATAAAACTGGCAGCTAATGACGATTTTATTTTGTGCTATAGGTTATGGTGTTCTTGAGGCGCTTGGTAGATTGGAAGAGAATGTCGTTAAGACGACATTTTAGATTGAGAAGAAGAGTTGAAGAGATTAAAATGTCCTTGCCAAATTGATCACAAATGTTTCTATTGACATATGTGTATGTTCTTACTAGGGTCAAGAGAAAAATATTGTGCAAGTTTTATGTTCCAAGTGAATATAGGGAATATGGATAGGGGGGAAAAAGTTCCTCTTGGTATATATCAAGTCCTTTTGATGGATAAATTCCCTTGTTATTCATTTGTAATTAAGCATGTACTTGGGAAATTTGTAATTTTTCGGCCTTATTTAACTAAATAGAGGTTTTTCATTTCTGTAACTATTTTTTTTCTTCTAATTTTTCATTTTTTTTTCAAGCACTTTGGATCCTCTATTTTATTTCATGTTTCATTTTCTATTCCAACTTGATATATATATATATATATATATGTTAAATGTGTATGATTTTTAATTACTTATTTTTATAAAAAAATATTTAATATATGTATTATATATCCATAAAACGGAATAAGAGATTAAATATAAATTGAAATAAAAAATTTAAATCGCTTTCAAGAGGGTCTTAAGGAAATCCTCTCTTGATGGAATTGATTGAGTTTGATCAAATTAGGTCGTTTGGACCAATATTTTCTAAGTTTGGCATGAAATATTTCTCAACTAAATAGGTTAGTATAATTCTTGTTCCAAAAATTGAAGGAAAAAGATAGAATTGCTTTAACATGACTCCTTAACTTAGTAGTATCTCTATTGAGTGGCTACAAATCTTGGATAAAGCTATTTTTCTCCTTCCCATTTTGATATCACAATATATTTACACTAGAACCTACAAACCACCCTCACATTCAAGAAATTTATAAGAAGGTGGTATGATCTAGATTCATCAAGTTTACGAACCTTCCAAAAATTACATTCAAAATTCCTAGAGTGTCACTATGAGTTTCGTCACATTTTTTTTTTTTTTTGATTCCAATATGTTATTAATGTTCTAGCAAGTATTTCTTGGTTCTTTGATTAATTAATTATTTTGATCGTGTGATCATATTATGAAATAGCATCGCACAATATATTAAAAACTTTTTTAACGAATGTTCTTAATCATAACAATGAAATGACAATAATGTTTTATTTTTAATATCACCAAACGTACGTATGATTAAATATATTTCTCGAATCAATTAACCTCTGCGTGCTTTAACCCAACAATCATGAACACCACATTAGTTAAATTTTAAATCTTTTGTTTCAGTTGATATTTCATAGTTTACTTTGTAATGGATACAAGTCAAGTTTATATAATTTACAATTACAATTTTTTTAAATAAAGCATTTACTACACTTAATATCTATTTATAAAATAAAAAATAAAATATCAATTAAAATAAATAATTTGAACTGCGTTGACTCCATCTTGGTGGCTAAATTCTAGGACAATATTGGTCAAGGGGAAGCAACCTTGGAAACTTAGTAATTAATTTCATCGAAGTTGCATATTATATGCATACAATATGTATGTATGTGTACTTAGTTTGGAACTAATATCTATATATGGACCCATTGGTTTTTATCGTTTGTGGTGACCGCGTCCCACGCTGACTCAAAAAGGATGTGTTATGAGTATTATGCCCACTATATATTCCATTTCTCAAAAGATGGTTCTTCACCCAATTAACATTTAACAACTAATGGTTTTTCCTTCTTTTTCTATTTTCTTTAATTTCTCCATAATTTTGATCCATCTTCTCATATCTCAGATATTTTTGTAGCCTCCACATATCTAAGCATAATTTCGTATAAAATTTTAATTTGTGAAATTTAATATATCTAATGTGTGAAATTCAATCATAACGTAACCATTAACGAATAAATTAATTTATCTCCCTTTATCTGTTTTTCAGGTTATATACGAACTTCAAAATAAATTTTTCTTTTATGTAGACCTAATTAATGGGGTCAAGGAGAGAGGATCAATTTATAAATTTTATTTTAATTAGATATATCCATCAAATAACTGAGAATGACTTAATATTGTATTAAAACAACATTGTGATGACGAAATTTTAATTTTAATTTTATTGTTACTATAAATTTGTCGCTAATTATCAATAAAGTTAATTTGAATATTATCACCATTAAGTATATAAGAATTATTTTTGTAATAAAATAAAATATTTTGTCACTTAATATGTATCATGAGTAACAACTTTTGTATTACTTTCTAATATTTTATCATTATTTTTTCTTGTTGTAAGTCTCATCGTGCTTACTAAAGGACACATTTGATATTTGACCTAGATATTTTACCTCCAATAGCTAATTATATGATCAAGGATATATATATATATATACACACACACAATTGTGTATATGTGTGTGTCTTTGTGAATATGCCAACGTACCTTTGATTAGATACTGCACTGATGGTACACCCATTAATTATACTAGAATATCAAGTTGGCAAGTTGAGGAAGGTGTATATACACACACTATTTCAGCCAAAAAAAGAGGAAAAAAGGTTAAGAATTAATTAATATATACTGATGGATGGATATAATAATTTTTGCTGTTAAGGTTGTTAACCATACCTGCCTCAATAATTGGCCCATTGTTAATTATTTTCTGACACTCTCTAGCTACACATTTTGGGTGTCTAAATACGCTAATTAATCTTCATGGAACTTGTACTTTAATAATATATATATATATATATATAGTTATATATAGGCCTGCATGGGCTCTTTTATAGCAATTTATTCTTCTCAGGCACATTGTTCGGATTTTACTTTGAATATTCAGACTCTAGTTTAGTTAATTTAATTACATTCTTGTAAAAGATAAATAATAATTGGCATCTGTTCTTGCCTAGCTAGGGCCATCATAATACCTAGGTATAGAATATTTGTATTCATACAACTTAATAATGGAGATTAGAGATAATTAATGCAACACCTAAGAAAGCTACAGATACACTCTATGAATAATATTAATTGAGATTTAGCTTTTATTAGGATTATTATATGTGTTTCGATCGATTGATGGTACATCCATTTAGCTGTCCCCTTCTAGACATACGATAATTATGCTTGCACCCCGTTGGCAACACCAATAGAAGAAGAGCTTCAATTATGATAACGAATCATTTTCGGCGGAGTAAATGCTAAATCTTTGTGTGATCATGTGTGTGTTGCATGGTATTTTTTCTAGCTCTAGGTTGTTAAAAAAATAGTAGTGTTGAGTTTTTCGACTACTTGACTCAAAACTCAAAAGTAATGAATTATGTTTTTAATTGGGACGAATTCCATATTTTATACTTGATAAGGTAAAAAAGAGTGTCGACTTAATTAGTTATCTTATAAAAGATTACTACAGACTGAGTGAAGAATGGAAAACATTTGTGAAGGTCCATAATATAAGGTCCGCAGTTGCTGTTGTAAATCAAATCAGACTGAAAGGAAGAGAAATAACTCAATAACAGAGTGTCATTTTGATATGACGAAATCATTGTTTAGAATCTAATTATCTCTAAATTCAATATGATTAGTTTTTCTATTTGAATTTGCTTCCTTATTGTGAAATTATACACAAGAGACTCCTGGGATTAACGTAAAAACAAAACAAAACATATTAAATAAATACCTATGTGGATTTATTTTATAAATTTATATGGGGATTCACGTTTATGTTATATAACAAATATACCATGGTCCAATTATAGACCAAACTAGAAGCAATGCCCCCAAACATGACAACAAACCTTGTCATTGGGTACCTAGATTTGAAAGATCCCACTTTAAAGACTAATGAAATATCCACCCTTCATTACTAAAATCTTCTTTTGAACAAATTCCATGTAAGAAAGACCTCAAAAAAAGAATACCAAACTTTAATTTTTCTTTCTTTTGGTTAGGTTGTGAAAGGGAAACCCACCCACAAGCTGGCTATATATGTGTAGGGAATCTATTATAAAATTGGTTGAATGAGGAGTTGGAATCCACTTGAGATTTGGAAGTGTTTGTTTTGTTGATGTGAAGAAAAAACACATGGATATTTGGAATGGGACACTAACATGCCTCCAATATATTTTGACAACCTTAGACCTTTTGGACGTGGAAAGATGGACTCCACTAGGTTCACTCCTCATCATTGGTAATCTCAAAGCAATAATAAATAAATAAATAAATGAAAGAACAACTAGGTTCCCTCGAAGCTTCAATTATTGGTAGACAACTAGGAGAAAGAGGGAAAAGAGTTAGGGCTCGTTTGGTTTTATTTACATTTTCATCATTTTTAAAACCCGTTGGTAAAACGAATTGAAAATAAATTTATTTTTAAATGAATTATTGAAAAAATAATAATCATATTAAGTTTAGTAAGTTGTAGGTGGAGGAAATAATAAAAATAATAAAGAGAGAAAATATAAATTATTGGAAGAATATATATATGTATATAGATTATTGAAAAATGTATTTTGAGAATAAAAATCAAAACATATTTATTGAAAATGTGTATAAAGTGATGTATTTTAATTTTTAAATAATAAAAAAATATGAAAATAGCTAATCAAAATGAAACTAAATATGCCCCACTCTCCTCAAAATCCTACAACTTTTTTCTAGTTATAATAGACATATTTACGTCCAATTTAAATTCTTTATTCTAATGCATATTTTATTTTTTTATATCATAAAAGAATATGTACAAAGTAATTAAGTATATTTTTTATAAAAGTGTCCGATTCTATCTGAATTAAAAACATATTTGGTATGTACTTTTAAAATAAAATATGTAATGAAATATTTATTAATTAAACTTTAAAAAGGTCATAAAATCAAAATATATATAGTAGATTTACCATCCATCTGCACAATATGCGATCCCATTCGATCATAATTATATAATAAATAATATGTTTTATTATGGACCCATGCTTGTCTTTGTCTAGCTCCTTCACATTCCTTATTTTCAATATGTCATTACCTTATAAAAATTAACATATAAGAATACTTTTACAATGTTATTTTTTAAAAGATGAACCAACCAATTATCTTAAAACGGAATTGATCCAAATACATCTGGATACATACACATGGACACTTGTGCGTGTATGGTTGTGATATATGGTCTAAGTATATATGAAATTATCATTTATCATGTGTGGAATATATCAAGAGAGGACAAAATTTTTGACAATATGCCATGTCGTACCATCATTATATATGCATCGCGAGGGTGGAGCTCCTATTTATGTTTTATTTTTTTATTTTATTTTATAAATATATGATATGTGTATTAAATATTTTTTATAGAAATAATTAACTATGATTCAAATATACTTAATATATATATAAAATTAAAATATAAAATAAAATATAGGATACAAAATGATCGAGCCCATATGGTAGACTAGTGGCTTGTCTTTGGAATTGCAATGCCATATATGTTAAGACTGACTTCGCATAATTAATCCAAAGATGTGTCATATCACATGGTACAGCATATGACCCAGATGCTATTGTTATGGGGAACACAAATGTGAATGGAGGGTGTGTGCTGTATGATCATTGGTTGGATCCAGACTGAACCCTGCAGCCGACTTCTTTGAAGGGAATCGATCAAATGGATGAATAATTGGCATGTCCAGGTGCTGATTGTTTTTTTCTTTTCTTTTCTATTTTTTCCCCCACATATACAAATATTTGCAGTTGTTCAAATTTGAAATACAAATTTTACAGGTATAAATATAAAAATACGAATCATGACAAATTTAAATGCATAACATATATTCATCTACATGCAAAAGAATAAATAAAAATTAAAAAATAGTAATTAAGTGAGCGTACATAAACAATGAAGCGTATATATGTAAAACACATTTGAAATATTTTGAGTGAAGAAAATTTACGTGGTATAAATTCAAATATTTTATACTAACATAATATTGTTTGTTACATCTTATCAATGCATGGTAAATGTACAAATAGGTAGTTATGGAATGATGAAAAATTTTAATTTTTTCTTTAGATTATATTTTTTCTCTCTTCATATATTGTTTTTTTTTCTAGAAATGAGGATATTATACATTTAGGCTTCGTTTACTTAATTTGTTGGAATGGATGATGAATGATTGATAAAATATGGGTTAAAATAAATGATGGGATTAAATAATTACCAAATATTGTGTATCATTCATAGGGATTTATTAAATAATGTATTAATTAATTCTCCATCAATGTTTTTACGTTGATGGACTATTATATATATATATATATATAATGAGCAATTCATTAATATGTCCATTAACTTGTTTCCAAAACTCAAAAAAATATACTATCCTAAGTATACTATTACTTCATTGCAAGTCATTAATAAATATAATTTTTTTTCTCAGTTGATAAAATTTTAAACTTTTACTAACCAAATTAATGCCATTTGTACACATACTTAAATAGCTCATCAATTGGATTTTATTTCGCCATATATGATAATAGTTAATCTTATTTCTTGTATTAAAGCAAATTAAAATCTCATATCCATGTACCTCTTTTTGTTGATATAATTATTCATCAATTCAATTTTTATTGAACTATTAGAATTGTATACAACTTATTTTCATATTGAAATTTCAAAAGCCAAATATTGTTGTATTGATAAGCTAAGGACTTTGTGTAATTTATTTTAGAGTTATATGAATAATTTAAATATTTTTTTTTTGTTAATAATTGATAGTTCGAATTGAATGATAGCATCTCAACTAAGAGGTGTCATATGAAAGCCATATCGATCAATAATATAATAATAGATCTTACTCATTTAAAATACACATTCCTAAGTTGAATATAATAGCATGTTCAATCTAGTAACTCAAAATAAACAATGTCTCATATTAGAAATTATAACTTCACAAGGCATAATATACATACATATATATTGTCCCACTTCAATGAAAAGTTGTCATATCATCAAAGAATTGAATGCAATACATATCCATTTTGCAATTTGCATTTGTTTACATTGTATACTCAAAAGTCGTGGAACATTTAACCCGTCGAGAACCTAAAAAGTTTTACAAAGTCGAAGGGCTTGCGGTCAAATATTGTTTTCTTTTCTAATATATGCGCATGCACACGAGCATAGGAAATAGATACAACATAGGAAATGTAATATAGATCGACTTTATGGATGGTAGAGGAAATAATTGGAACTAAATTGAAGCCACCTTAAAAGGGCTTCTCTTTACTCATTTCAAGGTTAGCATAAATTAAATAGACCAACCATGTGAAAAAGAGTAACATAAGGGAAAAAAGAGTCACCTTTCCAAGTGACTCCTAGCTAGGGCATTTTACTAATAAACCATCTTTATTATTGTGTTTAGGTAATTATTAAGTATTGCTCCATTATGACTAACACAATGGTAAAGTATAATTGCATTCCATTAATTTGCTCTCTACTCTTACTTAGTGAATTCTTGAATGGACCTAATTTATAATAACAAATACATTAGAAGTTAACTCATGTTTAGTGTCACTTGAGACTCGTATGGAGCCCATATGATTTTTTTTTAGCTTTTCTTTCTTTTTTCCATTGTTAAAGGCAATGCAATGATGACCAGCCAAACAAGTTTTCTTGAACGTGATCATGAAAGTTCCTTACTATAATAAAATATTTAATTTGAATTATAGACAATACAAGTTTTTAACTACAACTACATCAAAAGTGTGCCTAATTGCTGAATCAGACATGATAATACTACCAAAATATCAATCAAACTAGAATTCTTTATTGTGACTGATTCATGAATTACTATCGCTAATAAATTTAAAATCATGATCTCTTTATGAAAAATAATGAACCACAATTAAACAACCACCATAAAAATGAGCATGATCCAAGATTGGACATAACACAATCTACCAACTCCCCTTGTTTCCAAAAGACAAAAAAAGAATGAAAAACCCATTTTTCTTGTGAATTAATTTGTTTGAGTTGGCTCAAGTTAATAGTAATGGAAAATAGTGCACCTATGTTAGGTAACTTTGCATAAAGTAAGGGGTCATCTCAATCTTTAGAAAATCACATCATGTTAAGATAGTTGAAGAAAGTGATAACTAGTTTTTGACAATATGGAATATATTATCTATGGGCATCCATACTTACAAAAAGAAATTAAGAAATTTGATCATGAGGGAATTGGAGTCAAACATCCAAGCTACCGCATGCAATGACGCTATATGTGTGCTCAAAAGAAATTCATCAATAATTATTGGAAAACGTGTTGCGTTTTAATAAAAGTGACTAATTCTTTTCAAGCATACAATTATTGTGATGTTTCTTCTCTTAGTCCTACCAACAATTTATTCAAAATTTTTTTTTAAATGGTCGGCATTTTAACAAAGATATGAAAAGGTATAATATATACATATATATGATAATTTTTATTTGAATTTTATTTTTGATCTTACAAAATTAATTGTCAAGAATCTTATGCAATCAAATCATAAGGTTCCTCTAGAAAGTAAATGTATGCATTTTATGAAATAAAAATTTGTAAAATCACCAAATAAGAAAACATATATAACCATGAAATATGAGGAAATGATATGACTTAACTATAGTAGATATGTAGTATTTTGAAAATACACATTTTTATATGAGAAACAGATTAAAAAATGCCATAAATATTTCTTATTCAGTCATAAGGATGCAATATTTTACTTTTTATTCTACTTTATAAATACATATCAAGTGTATGAGATTATATCAAGTATTTAATTAAAAATTATCTTATACCTGATATATATTTATAAGACATCATAAAATATGAAATTTCAATAGAAATAAAAAAAATTCAAATTGAAATAACTGATTGTACAAAAATCATTATACTAGAGCACATAACTGGTCTATATTCAAATATATATACATGTGTTTATATGTATGTATATTTGTATATGATCATTCATATATATTCTTCAAAATATACTTCCTCCAATCATTATTGGCATGAAATATGCCATGATTATTCTCAATTTAAGGAAGTTGCTTTTGTACAATCATGACCATCAAAATGTAATGATTATTAACCTACTCAAATATTTAATTGGGGAAATCCCAAAATCCAACGTGGATTTGTGCATAAAGCCACCAGCATGCTACTTGGGCATGATACAAACTGCCAAGGGACTTATTCATTAATTCGATGCAAATTTAATATAAACAAACAAAAAAGGCAAAAGATCAGGGACCACTTTGCAAATAATCTATGACAAAATAATCACACACAATAACCTTAACCCACACCCCTCCATGGCTGCAATTATGATATTGCTGTTGATTTAAAGCTAATGGGCTCAAATCTCTTTTTATGTGTTATATTGAAAGCTATATTTTCATGAATATAACTTCATTTTTTTAAAAGTAAATCAACTATATGTATGTATCTATCATGATAATAGGAAATAATATGAAGAATTGGAATAATTAACAACTACCAAAAATATTATTAACTATACTATTAAAATAGATAAAATACTCACATATAGATGGAATTTGAACTAGAACCTACTTCAAAAGTTTTAGGATTTCACCCTTACCATTTGAGTCATTTGACCCATTGACGTAAGTTTCAGATATAAAATGTAATGTCAAAAATTCGCTTAGCAAATACCTGATATGCATATGTATAAACATATAAATATATATAGATAGATAGATATATTTAAAAAGAAAAAGAAAAACTTACCACTTGAGCCAACATTATTGATAACTCTAGTTGTGTGTGTGTGTTATTTTGGGAGCAACATAAATTTGAATTTGGGCGCTTCATATTTGAAATGAGGCCCATGGCGAAGGTTGTTCTGCTACGTACAATTGAGCCAGGCCATATTCAAAAATTTGAAATAGCAAGAGCCGGCCTATAAACCCTAAGTGGGTTCACAGGTTGTAGAATATTGTAGGCTCAAAAGAAAGTATATTGCGTTTTGGTTAGGGCTGGCTGAGAAGCACTAAACAGGCCAATATGATCCATTTCACCATAACGGACCCAAGTTAAGAAACATAAGCATGCTAATGATCAAATCAATTATCAATTCTGGTGGGCTATTAATAGTAAAATCTAGCTAAATTCAGAAACACAAATACATTTTGTACAAAAAGGCTTTGTTTTATCCTAGCCCCATTCCATAGCTAGATACGTATGATCTACGCTAATTATATATTTAAACACAGATATTCTATACATATAATGTTCATTTAGTGCTTTTGGATTAGTTATTTCATGATTATTTATTATGTGATAATTTTTGTAATTTTTTATTATTGTGTTATAATTTGGCTGGTATAATAAATAAACTTATAGGGAGTGGCATGTTAATTTATCATGAAAATTGCACATATAAACATAGGCTTGCTTTTGGTATTCATATAGGTTTGAATGTTTATTGACATTCTAATCAAATGAATAATAAATTGATAAAAGCATTATATCTCACCTTATTATCCAAATCAAACTAGTCCTTTAACGTTCTTTATAATATAAAATGAGATTTAACACTAAATTGAAACACAAGATTGGATCGAGTCAAGATTTGGGTTGCATTTATTTTTGATTCACTAAAATCCTAGTCTAAAATAATGAAGAAAACCTTTGACACAACAAAAAGAAAAAAGAAAAGTAATACTATAAACAACACAAGCAATCAATAGTTTCTGAGGAATAATTAATCTAAAAAACTAAACTACCCCAATTCAATTAACAGTTCCTTTCTTTCTTTCTTTTTTTTTTTTGTTTTTCTTCCCTATCTTGAATTAAAAAATGAATATGAGAAAGAAATGATTCTTGATTAATTACCAGCTGATCAAAATTTTTTACTGCGGCTGAAATTCCGTCCGACATTCTTGGAAAGAAATTTTGGTTTTGCTCATAAGAGAATTCTTCACCTTGAAATCACAATAAATTTTCAGATCACGGCGTTCATTTCTCACCCAGCTGTTCATCTCCATCGTCGCCTCAATCTTCAGAACCATCGATTTCTCCGTAGTTCCATTCAGGGATTTCTTGATTTCCTTCGAAAGGGGGACCCCATTTCCCGACAATACCAGAGGAATGGCGCCGCCGTTGCCGTTGGGTTCTTCTTTGATCGTTGATGGGACCATTCTACCTTTTCCCATTTTCTGATTCTTGAAAAACAGCAACGCTTCTCCTCCTTTCTGGTAAGTAACAGACATTCTCGGATTCTGGTTGTCAGCAAGCAGCGTGATGTCATATTCCGGCGGCCGGCGTTTATTTCCTTCTGAAAGATTTT
>JACGDI010000677.1:73641-95688 GCA_014898725.1 Jacaranda copaia
GCCCAGCATAAGAAAATGAGTCCAACTACAGCCCAGCTCCCTCTTTTAATGGGTAGTCGGTGTCCTCATCTAGAAGGTATACGAGACATTCTTCTATAGTAGGTTTAAGTCCATTCTTGAGCATTCGTATTCTAGGTCATATTTTTCTTTAAACTAGGACTTTTCTACTCCCAACTTCTTCTTACAATAAATATATACTAATGAATTATATTAAACTATGAAACACATAAAAGTTTGAAAGTCCAAAATATGACACATCAAGTTCTTTCTCATAACGTAACACTAGTATTTGAACCTGCGCGATGTGTGGACAATATTAAAATATTTAGCATTATGTTAATTATCATTGTATTGTAATATATTATTTCGATTGCTTCTAGTGAAATTTTTTTGTTTGAGATTATAATCTAAATTGTAAATTTTAAATTCCTAAGTTTAAGTCTATATTGAGATATTGGTGCCTAATGTTACTTTATCAAAAATAATAAATAATATTTATGGAAAATTTATTAAAAAAAAAACATGGATGCATCATGGATGCATGTTCCTAGGCAAGCAGCCATCTCGACGAATTTCTAGGAATATTATTAACAAAAACTACAGTACTTTTATTATTATTATTACCCAATTTTTAGCACTCAAGTCTAGCTTGGACTTTAGAAACTTGCCCTAGGAATGTGTAAGAGGTAAATAATTATTTATTTATTTTAACTATTTTTCTTCATCTTAGTTCTTTTTCTGTAATTTATCCTATGAAATTCAAGTACCTATATTGAAATTATTAAAAATTCATTTGTAAAAAATTTAAATGAATATATCATTTGCATCACAAGTTAAAAAATTTAGCACAATGCATACAAACCAATTTTAAAGTTTTATTATTTAGTGGCAATTTTAAGTTTAATAAAATAAGGAAGCCAAGGATTATACAACTTCTATTCAAAATTAACTTTCCAAGCCTCTCATGTAATATGGGAAATCAAAAGTTAAAATCCTACCGAATTTCTAGTGTGTGTGCTTAAAAAAATATCAACTTTCCAAATTAATTGAAATTTACAACTTAAAAGTACCAATGGCATCAGTTTCACATATAAATTATGAGATCAAACAATTAAATTTAATAAATTCCTTATATTTCTATGTATAACAGGGAAAAACAAAAAAAACGTGGCCAAAAATTCAACCTAACGTGGCCAAAAATTCAACCCTTGAACATTCAAATTTAATGACTTCTTAGTATCTCTGTGTATAACATGGAAAAACAACAAAAAAGAAAATGGCCAATAATTCAACCAACCAACGTTATTACACGTTCCTGCCGCGGGTCATTTTGTAAGCCTCAAGTTCTTTGATGGGATATGTTTATATAAAAATATTGAGATATTTATGACTGGAGAAAGTATACCAACGTCTTGACTATGCTCCTGATAAATATGATCGAAAAACCTTATTACTCACTGTACTTCGATGAAAAGGTTAGAGCCCGTTTGGTTTCATTTTTAAAGCCTATTTTTATATTTTTTATTATTTTAAAAATAAATACATTATTTTTTTACGTATTTTTATTTAATATTATTTTTATTTTCATTTTTAGAATATATTCTCTAATAATTTATATATATATTCTCCTAATAACATATATATTTTATATTTCTATTTCATTATTTCTATCTCTCTTCACTTACAACTTATTAAATCTAACATAATCATTACTTTTCCAACAATCAACCCAAATATAAATTCATTTTCAACTCATTTTCATTAATTACTTTTTAATATTTTGAAAATAATGTAAATAAAAATTGGAAATGAAAACATAACCCAAGGGGCCCTTAATACTCTATAATCAGTATAAATTGGATTTGGTTCAATCAAACTTGACTAAGTTGATGAAAGTGCCTAATAAATTAGGTTACTTTAACAACATATTATAACTAATGAAATAACATTATACTATAAATAATCCAAGATACTCATTTTATGGGTACACTTAGGCCTCGTTTGGTTTTATTTTCATTTTCAATTTCTATTTTCAGCATTTCTAAAATTTAAAAAATTAGTTAATGGAAATAAGTTGAAAATAGGGATGTAAATTGGCTCGAAAAGTGTTCGAGTTCGAGTTCGAATAATTTGAGCTTGTAATTTTTGTTCGCAAACTCGAGAGACTATATTTTTTATTTTAAAAAATATTTATATATAAAAATAATAAAATGTACTAATTTTAAAAGTTTTTATAAAATAATTTAATTTTTCAAGCTCGAGCCTGAGCCAAACTCATGTCTCTAACTTGATTTTATAAAAAAATATAATAAAATATACTAATTTTTAAATTTTTTATAAAATAGTTTAATTTTTTGAGCTCGAGCTCGAGCCGAACTCGAGTCTATTGCTTGATTATGAATTCGAACCTAATGAGTTGAGCTAAGCCGAGCTGAGCCCGAACAAGTGCTCAATTTCTTGAACTCGAGCCTGAAAAAATAGTCAAAGCTCTGCTCATTTACATTCTTAGTTGAAAATGAGTTTGTATTTGGACATATTGTTGAAAAAGTAATGATTATATTAGTTTTAATAGGTTGTAGGTGGAGAAAGATAAAAATAATAGAATAGAGAGATGATATATATTATTGAAAAATGTGACTTGAAAATAAAAATAAAAATGATATTGAGTTAAAATGTGTAAAAAATAATATGATTTATTTTTAAAATACTAGAAAATGTGAAAATGAAACCAAACAAGTCCTTAGTCTTTCTCAAAACTTACCGACTCGTAGGGATGGGATTAGGCTAAGCTGCTCGTTAAGGGCCTATGGCCTAACCTATTGGAGGCTTAGCTCAGCCTAACCTATTTAATAAATAGATCAGATTTAGGCTTTTAAAAAAATTTATTTAGTT
This sequence comes from Jacaranda copaia, assembly GCA_014898725.1. Classification (NCBI taxonomy): domain Eukaryota; kingdom Viridiplantae; phylum Streptophyta; class Magnoliopsida; order Lamiales; family Bignoniaceae; genus Jacaranda; species Jacaranda copaia. The sequence continues at coordinate 76,534 of JACGDI010000677.1, forward strand.
AAAAAGGCTAAATATAGCCTTTTAAAATAGCCTATAAAACCAATCAAGCTAGCCTATATAATTTAATTATATTATAATATATATTTAAATATTTATAATACTTATATATTTCTTTTATATTTTATATTAATTAATTTTATTAATTTTATATAGTTATATATTGTGTTCTTAATTAATACATAACCATTTTATTTTAAATTTTTTGTTTAACTTATAATAATGTTTGGCTATAATTTTCTTTTTATTTAGATAAATGTGTTATAATCGCCAAATATTTTTGCTTAATACAAATTATAGAATTCTTACGCCTATTAAAGCCTAAGCCTATTAAAAGCTTGAACATATATAAAATTTAAGCCTAATTAGAATTTTAATTAAAATAGGCTTTTTCAGGCCAGACCCAAGCTTTGAAAAATTTTAAAAAGGCTAGACTAGACCTTGAAAAAAAGACTATGTCAAGTAATAGACCAGTCTTAGGCTTATAATTTATACAACATGTCTGGCATACTTAAAGCAAAGCCTAACCTATTCCCACCCTTATTGACTCACATATTAATATGAACATTGGAGTTTTACTTGAACAACTCTTAGTGGCCCTAATTTGTCTTTGTAATTTCATGATTTTACTTTCTTTTTTTATTTTTTTTGATAATTTGTAATTTCATGACCTTGATATATGTTTTGAAATGATTTGACCCATTAAAAATTAATCAAACCCAACTTAAATTATTTGAAGCAATGAGTTTCAAGTTTCGACAACTTAAATCAACTTTTACGATTAAAAGAGTGTCTGAATAAATTTATTTAAAATATTTTATAAGTTTTTACATCTTGTAAAATGTTTTTTGAGCTTGTAAGATTCTAAATTTTTTTCTAAAAAATAAGTTGCTAAAGTATTTGAATAAAATAAGACTTTGAAGCATATAAGATATTAGTAATGACAATTTTATAATTAAAATAATTAAAATTAAGAGAGTTTATTAAAATTTTAAAAAAAAATTAGGAACTCCTTACTTTTTCAAAAAAAAGCTTATAAGCTCTTAATATCTTATTTTACAAGTTTAGAAGCTCTTTCTTAAAAAACTTTACACCATAATTTTTGATATTTTATAAACTTTTAAACATTTTATAAGATATTTTAAAATATTTGTAAGCTCACCAAACACCATCCAAGATCTAGACCTTTTCCCTAATCTAAACAAAACAGTACCAAGCTTAAAATAAATTATGTATGAAACTGCATCATTTTTGCCTATTTCCACACCTAAACTCTTACTTACTTGGTCTTCTTGTAAAACGACAAATGGAGGGTAGATGCTCCTTTCTCCTTTATCCACGTTGTTTCCGACAATATAATTTCTCACACTGTGTTTGATTTAAGAAATTTGATGAGAAAAGAAAAATGTTAATAGAAAAAAAAAGGAAAAATTTTAAAAATATAAAATTTCAAATTTATTTAGTTGTTAAATAAACAAATTGGAAGAAGAGGAGTTAAATAGGATTTTTCTCCATTTATTCACCATTTTGTGAGGAAAATTTATTTTCTTCCAATATATTATATTTTCTTCTAAAGTTTATATTTTTTACTATTTCTCTTATCAACCAAACATTAAAAATTATTTTTCATTGCTTTTTCTTTTCATTTCCTCATCAAAATCTTTGAAGCAAACATATCGTTAAAAGTATTTTTTGTCAATTAAAACAATGATGTGATGTCATAATTGAGCTTTGTTACTATGTTGAAAGGCAAACTTATAACAATACGCACACAAAAAAAATTCTTATTTATTTTTTCAAATTTATATTTAAGACTTGTTAATTACGTTATCATTGAATAATAAACATGGAACACAAGTGGCCTCGTTTGCCCTAAAGGATGGGAATAGGTCAAACTACTCGTTAGGGGTCTATGACTTAGTCTATTTATGATCTACCTTGGCCAAACCTATTTAATAAAAAGATCAAGTCAAGGTTTAAAAAATAGTCTTTTTAACTAAATAAGCTAGATTTGGAAGGTGTTTGAGTGAGCTTATAAGATACTCAAAAATCTTATAAGATGTTGGAAAACTTATAAATTGTCCAAAAGCGTTTGGTAAATTTTTTTAAAAAGAGCTTATAAGTTCCTAAAATAAAATATTATAAACACTTTTAAAATAGTAAAGAATACCTAACTTATTTTTAAGATCTTAACAAGCTTTCTTAATTTTAATCATATTAATTATAAAATTATCATTACTAACATCTTATAAGTTCCAAAATTTTATTTTGCCCAAGTATTTTAACAACTTATTTTTGAAAAAAGATTTAACATGTTATAAATTATAAAAACATCATATAAGATGTAAGGACTTATATGACTTTTTAAATAAACTTAGTCAAACACTCTTTTAGGCTCTTTTAAAAGCTTGCATAGCCTAATAAGCCAGCCGTTTATCTTTCTTCACATAAAAGTGCAATAATAGTGATATAGTATTAAATGGCTAATTATATTTGATTTCTTTAATTAGTTCTTTATAGAATCGGTTATGTTATTTAGCATTATTTTTTTGTTAAAATGATACTATTTTATAATTAGATTTGAACTTTTATAATTATGTATTTGTTATTCATTGTTTTGATTATTTCTTATCAAGGTCTGGCACAAGTTTGAGTATATTAAAAATTTAGATTTATGTGATATTTAAACTTAATTAAAGTCTTAGTAGAAAATAGAACTTTAAGTAAGCTTGCAAGTTAGGCTAAAACTTTAAAATTTATTAAAAGGTTGGCCTACTTTTTAAAAAAATCTTATCATAAATAATATGTTGTGTTCAAACTTATTATTTGTATAACAAACTTGATATGTATAAATTAAAATTTAGCCTAATCTAATTTATTTCGATATCTACTGCCCTAGTGCAGAGAATAGTACACCTACCAGTACCACAATAATTGATGGCTAAGTGGTAATTTCACCTAAAATTGAGGTACGTATCAAGAACGTGCATATGATTGCCCCGAGTGTGCATCACGACTGTGCGGGACCGATCACGTGAGGTTTTTTCACCAATAATGACATTTGATGGTGCACGTAATTTATGTTTTTTTTTTTTTTTGTTTTTTGTAAATCAATGAAATGGTAGAATTTTGTTTTTGGATTGTGTCCATGTAGAATTAGTGCTTGATATATAAAAAAAAAATTGATTGTATAGATATTTTTTTATTGTAAAAATTGATTTTTATATTAACTGCAAAAAAAATAAATGATTCAATAGAATTTATTATATTGATAATGAATCACAACAAAAGACACAATATAGCAATATCTTCTATTAAGGGAAAAATGAAAATAAGAATCATGCATTAACCGGCATACTATAGTTGTCTTTTTTTTTTTCCCTAATTACCAAAAATAGTTATCTCTACATTTAAAAATTTTGTATATGTATCTGATGTGAAAAAATTAAATAATAAAAATTATGTTAAATAGGTAATAAAATTTATAGGATGTTAATTTGACATAATTCTATGTTTTCGTACAAAATTCTAGATTATATATACATAATATATATATATATATATGAAATAAAATATAAATTAAAATAGAAAATAAAAATGTAACAAACGTAACAGAAAATAAATGGATACCCTACCAGTTAAAAAAATACTAATTCTTGAGAACCCAATACAATTACTTTGAAATTATTAAACAAAAGATTATCCCAAATGCAAACAAACTTTTTAAAAGAAAAATCACCATTTGTTCTGTTAAGAAAATGATAAAAAGAAAAAGAAAAAGAAAAAGAAAAAAAAATAAACCAATCAAGAATCAACATGGGCTCCAGTGACGACTTCCATTTCTGAAAATATCTTTATACTTTATTTGGTAAGTTTTCCATCAATTTTTTCGCTTTATTTTTTTGTTTTTTCCTCCCATGAAAGTATTATAAATTGTTGAGCTAAAAGGCCAGCTCATTTGCACTTACAGAAAAAGAAAAACGCTGCATGCAATCCCAATGGCAGTCAACCGCCTCTTCTTCGGTCTCCTCGTCCTCTCTTCCATCTTCACCATCTGCAGATCTGTAAGTATCTCTCTCTTTGATCACATCTCACAACTATCATGCAATGATCCATCTAAGTTTTGTGCATATTTCTGAAGTTTTTATGCTTAAAATGTGGGGAAAATGCAGGATGATGAGAAGTGTGTCTACACAGTATATGTGAAGACAGGCTCAAAATTTGAAGCAGGGACGGACGCTAACATCAGCTTAAGTCTGTACACTGCAAATGGTCATGGAATCAAGATCGAAAATCTGGTGTCCTGGGGAGGGCTTATGGGCCCCGGATATAACTACTTCGAGAGTGGAAGCCTTGATATCTTCAGCGGACGAGGCCAGTGTTTGACCGAGTCTGTTTGTAAGATGAATCTCACATCTGATGGAAAGGGATTGTTTCCCGGATGGTACTGTGACTATGTCGATGTGACCACAACTGGGGTCAACAAGCAGTGTGCTAAGATAAAGTTCAATGTGGATCAATGGCTAGCCACTGATGAGCCGCCATATGCGCTCACTGCCATCAGGAACTGTTGTGGGGTACTTAGGTCAGAGACTATTTGCGGGCATTCGACTTTTTTGCTTTGAACTTTCTACCACTTTGAGTGTGATTCCCTGTACTGTGAATGCTATAAATTAAAATGACTAAATAAATGGGGAAGTACTGTAATGAAGCATGTAATGAAGTACTATAATGCCCTTTTTGTTAAAAAGGGCATCATCATGTTTTTAATGAATAAAATGAACTCATCTTCTTGGAGTATCTTCCATTCTTCCTTTTCTTTTTCTTCTGTTTTTTTGGCTTTGTTGAATTCAAAAATGATTTGTTTGTTAGCACAAATTGAGTTAATGGATCCTCCATTGAATTTTACTTTCAATGCTTGTATAATGTTGAGCTTTAAGACCGTGGCCATATTTGATTCAAAATATTAATACTAGTGGAAATTTAAATATGAGGTGATTAAAATAAGAACAACAAATTTATATACTATTTGGCTTTAAAAATTGAACTATTAACTTGCCGTTACAATCTCTCTTAATCACATCTAGATGTAAAATTAAGCCTAAAAATTAAATATTTGCTCCTGCAAAAATAAATATTTAGAGATTGGGGATTTTTTCGGTAGTATTTAAGGACATACTTGTAATATATTCAATGATTCAAGGATAAAGATGATATTTTAAAGAGGAGATAATAAAATTGAGGCGTGCGATTTTACAATCACACCTGGACAATTGAGATTGCAATCTACCTTAATCGATGTTACAATAATAGACTTAGGAAAAGTTTCAAACATGCTACCATTCTCCATGTTGGACCTCAAAATGGTTGTTATCCCACATTAAGGACCTCAATCTCATCTATTATCAAACACCAAACGACTCCCATAGAGATTGAAAATACTTGTTTAGATATGTTAAATTGATGTCATGTAAAAATACTATGTTGTACTAACTAGACATAATTTAATTTATCCTTAACTTGGAAAGATGCATGTTTCATGTTAGACTACAAGAATAGTATTATGTTGGCTAGACTTTATTTTTTAATAATTGTGGTGTAATTTTTACATAATATAATATCATACGCTTTTCAAATCGAAATATAAAAATGATGCCATGTTGATAGTAAAACTTATATTGTACTAACATGATATAGTTTTTACATCCTCTATGAATTTGTACTTATTTCACATTTAATTGTGAAAATCATCATGTCATGATCACAATAAAATTTAAATTGTACTAACATGATATAATTTTTACTAACAATACGAAACTACATGTGTTTCACATTATACCAATAGTAAGATCTAGAATGTCACTAATATGTCATATATTTACCTTTAGTATGAAACTATATGCGCTTCTCATCAGATTGTCATAATGGTATCATGTCTTCATTCGAATTTATATTGTATTAGTATGATATATCTTAACATTTAGTGTAAAACTAGTGTGTTTTATATTAAATTGTGGAAATAATGTCATATTAGTAATGAAGCTTACATTATACCTTATATTGGTATAATGTTTACGCTACATACAAAATTTCACCTATCCATTATTATTATTGTTGAACAAGCAACTATTCAATATTTTTCACTTTGGATCCTTTATTCTATTCCATGCTCCACTCTCTATTCTAGTATGATGTTTCTTGTACATACATATCCAAGCAATGTAATTTCCTAAAGTTTATAGTTATAGTCGGTTTTTTTCGGCAAGTCTGCTACCTTTTTACAAAGAAATGAAGAGTAAATAAGGGTTCAACTTACTTCATTTTTTGTTTTCTTACCTCTTCACAAGAGGTAGTTCCATTGAGTATGCAAGAAAATGGGTTCTTAATGGATTTGATTAATCTTCGATTTTGTTTGCCTTGACCTCAAGTTCATCACTTCAAGTCATAATGAATATGAAAATAATTATAAATGTTTGTATATTTACCAACCTTTGGCAAAATTAAATGATTATATTTAGATTGAATTTAAATCTATCCTACACTTGTAATTGGAGAAGTGAAGTTTGAATATAGAATTCTCTTTCATACCCTCTTGTCGATGCTTCTTTTTTAAGGACAATCAAATGCGTGTTTATAGGGCAATTCCTAAAAAACAACTGAACTTTTATATCTAGTTACAGATCTAGTCATAATCAATTGTTGTTGTTTACGAGATCGCTGCTATGTGCCTCTTGATTGAAAGATTATGATGATATAGGATCTTGTCCCAAGTCGTGGAATCAAGAAGAATGAGAGTTAAATATAGAAACCTTTCTCTCACCTCCCTTCGAAGCACATGTTCAAAACTAAAAATATCCCTTCAAATACCTAATGGCGAGACAATATTATCAAACAACTGAATTTCTATATTTAGAGATGAGTTTGATTGTTATTAAATTATAGAATATTAAATTTAATTTATCATCGCTATAAAAAACAAATGAATGTGTAAGAACCTTAGAGTAGAAAATTCATTTACCATTTTATTGTAATCTTCTATTTTAATTTTGGAGCTCATTTTCCCTAAATTCCTTATTTTTTTCCTTTCAAACTTGTCAAAATTAGTCCTTGAGATTTTACCAACAACATTATTTTTTAAATACTTATGCTAATTATATTACTAGTGCTTGATTATGGACCGAGTTGGGTGCGCAAGGCCCAATAATATATTTGCATTGTCATAGTGGGCCAAGGCCCAACAAGTATATATATTTAAGGGCCATGGATGAGCTTATCCTATCTATATTAATAAGCACATTAGATGACTTTAAGGTCCGGAAGAAGGAAATGAGTCCAACCCAGCCCAATTCCCTCTTCTAATAGGTAGTTGAAGCTCTCATCTAAACGGTATATGAGATATTCTTCCATAGTAGGTTTAATTTCATTCTTGAGCATTCGTATTCTAAATCATATTTTTCTTTAAACTAGGGTTTTCCTACTCCAACTTCTTATAATAAATATGTAATAATGGGGTCTATTAAACTACGAATTACATTAAAGTTTGAAAGCCCATAATATGACACATCAAGTTCTTTCTTAAAACAAAATATTCTTCATGGTATTCCACTATTCTCTATTTTAAGTTTCACAAGTTTTATTTTTTAATTTTGAACATTTTGGGGCTTAGTACATGTTACAAGCCCCTAGATTGGCTAAAGTTGACAAGAAGTATCAAAAGATAAAATCAGGAAATTAGGGATTGGTTGTTTGGGTTTTGCGATGAATTGTGGAAAATATTTTGGAGGAATATATGACTTTTGAGAAGTTAGGTTGGAGAATGTGATAGTTGTTTGTTTGTATTTGGGTAGTAAGTGAAAACTATTTTGAAAGAAAATTGTTTGTTTGGTAGTGTTTTGATTAGGGATAAATTTTACTGTAAATGTCATACCGGTCACTTTTTTATTTGGTTTTTTAGGGAAATGAATATTTTGATATTATTTATAAGTATATATATTATGCAATTTGGTGTATATATATGCACACTATTATATATAGCATAATGGTGTGAGACCCATAATTATGTAATTTTGATCCTAATTGTGCAATTTTGACCAAATTGCAAATTTTTAGAATTTTGAGCATTTTAATTCATTCAAAAAAATTTCATTATTTGTTGATTATTATCTCTAATCAATATGTTTGTATTTTATTTTTAATTTTCTTTCATTCAAAATTTAAAATATATCTTGTTGGAATAGTGCCCAGCAAGCTAATGAGATTGGCCTTATATATACTATTTTCTTGTAAAACAATCTTGATTGAATGATATTTTTAATATGACCATCTTTATCTTATGCTTAGTTTTACTTCACTTGCATTTGGATGAAGCCTTTAGATCACCTTTGACTATGGGACTTGGTTTGATGACCATGGAATAAGTCTCACACAGTCATGATTTTAAATCTTTCAAGTTATAGGATCTTATAAGATATGGCATCTAAGATTCAAATAGATTTGCACTAACGTTACATAAATCCAAGGGTTGAAGATTGCTTTGTTCTATGAGCAACTGTATGAGAAACGAGTGCATGTTAGTGGATGTTTGTTAGAGAACAAGGCATTGAAGACCCACTGGATAGCCGTAGTGGCAAGTCGGTAGTGGCAAGTTCTCCTACTTACGCTAATATATATCAGTAGTCCTCTAACCTAAGGGTCCATGGTAACCTTATGTCCAGTCCTCATGCTTTGACTCTTTCTTGATTACCTAGCGGGTCTTTTGGGTTGAGATTGGGTATGAGCTACCTAGCATGGAGGTTTGTGAGATTCAAGATGGAGTCCGATTCCTAGCTGTTGTGAAGGGTGAATGCCTCTCCTATGTATTTTGTAATGATCAATTCCCAAAAATCCTTATGCAAGATGGTGTGGTAGTTTGAAAAAGGAATTTTTTAAAGGTGAGGTCACACAATAGGGATCAAATATTGAGAATAGAGACATAGTATTGAGGCTATTAGGGAGCCGACAAATATCTTGCCTTAGGCCTCTTTTGAGAGATTGAACACGGAAGGACCGTATTTGCATGGCATGTGTAAAGCGATGATGGTTCTCTAGAATATTCATCTCGGCCAATTAGTTGGGCTCCATAGGCTTGAGGTTGGACATTGACTATGAATATTGGGTACTTTTCAATTAATGAGATTAATTGAATTGAGTCGACTAGTTTAAAAGAAGTTCTAAACTAAAATGAATATAAGATATTCAAAAGTCACAAAGAGTTGTGAACCCATGTCCAATAAATGGTAGAACCTATTGGGTCACACACAAAATCTAATTAGCTTCTTAATTGATGGAGATAATTTTCTAAGGTATTAGAAAAAGATCTTTCCTAGTGGACCGATTTTTAGGTGCCAAGTTTGAAGGTCAATTTTGGCTTGATTAATTTAAATGTTAAATTAATCAACTAATTTAAGGAGTTAAATTAAACTAATAATTAAGAAGTTAATTATTTAGTGCCAACATAACCATCAATTGGTCAAGTTAACCTAAAGAGTTAAGTTAACAAATCAAGTTTAAAGAGTTAAGCTAGTTTGACTTAAAGAGTTAAGTTAAAGGATAATTAATTAAATTAAAGATTTTAATTTGATTAATTGGTAAGAATAAATTTTGGAGGGAAAATTCAAATAATATTTGAATTAGCATTTTAATTAATTTGAAATGTGATTCCAAATGTAATTAAGATGCAATGAAATTCAAATGAAATTTGGATTCAAATTTGCCACCTTGGCAACCCCACTTGGCCGCCCCCCTCCCCCTCATGCATTGTGTGATGCGAACTTGGCATCACACATTTTCAACATCTATACATAGATATAGAGAGAGATGGCCGGCCATGTCAATTTTGGAGTGAAGAATTAGATTCTTCCCTCTCTCCCTGCAAAACCTCTTGCAAGCAAGTACTCATGTATTGAAAGCTTTGCTCTCTTCTTCTTCTTCCCAAATTAAAATCGGCCTCCACCATTGTTGAATCTCTAGTCTTACTCCAGCTTATAGACTACATATTTAGGAAGATCTCATTGGTGTGTGGATCATTACAATAGAGGCAAGGCATTTGACTTGCTTGTTTTTGGAGATCCACATGCACAAAGTCAGCTTTGATGAATTTCTCTAGGGAGTTCCAAGAAGCTTTTTGATCTGAAATTTTAAATGAGAGTTCATCAAGGTGTTGTGAAGCTCGATATATTTTTTTGAAATTTTTGGAGGATATGTGATAGGGCAATTGCTACACTCTTCCAGTTACGCCAATTGCAGGCAGTTTCTAGACTAGTGAAGAGTTCATTTGCTACTCCATGGATTTTGCTTTTCAAGGTAATGCTCTCAACAAATCTAAATCTCTAGTATGATTAGATCCTTGTTATACTTATAAGCACTAGTTAATTTCATGTTTTAAAGTTTTGATAAATGGATCCCAATGCCTTACTTGCTTTCATATCTATCTATCTATATCTATACTATTATATATAACACAACAATGTGAAAATTGTAATTATGCAATTTTGACCAAATTTTGAATGCTTAGAATTTTGAATTTTTTAATTAAATTTAAAATTTTATTTTTAGTTATTATTTATTTATTCCTTTTAAAAATATCTGATTTTTTGAAATCATTTTCTTGATTAGAATAATATTCTTTATTATCTCTAATATCACAAAATAATTACATTTTATCTACAAATTTTTTTCCATATTTACTTTCAATATGTGGAAGATTTTTGATCATTTGAACTCTATAGTTTGATAAATCTTTTATGATTTTTTTCTTATATTTAATAACTAATTTATATCTATACTACTATATATAAAGTCTTTAAAAAGTCATTTCACTATATTCTCAGGTTTTAGCATTTTTTTTACTCTATTCTTTGTGTCCTCTTTATTTTCTAACTTTTTTTTTTCTTCTATCTCTTTGTGTGCATCTTTGGTTCATTATAAGAAGTGTTTATTGTTTATTTGATTTTATTGTTCACCTTTTTGATTTTGTTTTCTTTTTCTTTTTGGTTTATTTTAGGTATATGGAAGAGATTTTTTGGATTTTAATGCTATAATTTTCTTGTCAACCTAAATAAAGTCTATCATTTAGCTTTTATTACTATTAAATTTGTAAATTTCTATGTCTTTTTTGTTTAATACTTAGTTTATGTTATCAATTCATTTATTATGATATTTATTAATTGCGCTTAATATTTTTTCCTTAATTATTGATAAATTTTTTCATTTAATTTTTATTTTATTTAAATTATTATACATTTAGCATCCTTTTACTCATTTTTTGAATCAAGTTATTAATTTATTGTTAAATTTTGCAATTTATTTTTCAACCTACATTTTTTTGCTCATATACATTTATAGTTTTATAAGATGAGATCTATATTTTGATTTTAATATTTTTAAAATTTATTTTACTTTCTTAATATTTATAACTTCATAAGTATGTCATTTAATTTAATTTTATATTCATATATTTGTAGTTATGTATGTACAAATATGTATAATTCAAACTCTTTTTAAAATTTTATATACTACATCAATATATATTCTCAGATCATTTTTGATATATTTAAAAAAATTATGAGATGGTCATTTCAATAGGAAATACAACTATTAACTTTTAAGTTTATAACTCTAGACATTATTTAGTCTATCAACATATATAATGTAACATCTCTAAAATTCAGTATTTTGAAAAATAAAGAATTTAGAAGTTAAGATGTAGTTTATTGGATTTTAGGGGGCTCAAAAAATAAATAAAAAGGATTTGATTGTAGGGAAATGGAAAGTTTTGGGGTCGAATTGCAATTTGAGAAGACTTGATTGGACTATTTTTATAAATTTTGTGGGTTTGCATGGAATTATTGGTCAAAGGGTCTAAGCAAGGCACTATCTTAAATTAGGGCAAAATATGAGAAGCTTTGAAATGTTGGGGGACCTAACTAAAAATCTGACTTAAGGTTTAGGGTAAAACTACAATTTTGAAAAAATTGCATTTAAATATTTGGTCAACTCTTTCTTCTCCACTTTTCTCCCTTCTTCTCCCTCCATGCATTGAGCTTTCCTCTCACTTCAGCAAGCAACTTCGGCCACCAAAACCCTTGAAATTATATGCCATTCTCTTTCTCTCTTCAAGTAGAACACAATGGTATACGTTTCTCCTTGAACCACCCAACAAAATAGCCAAAAATTGAGATTGAAAATCCAGCCATGGTGGAGCTCGATGGGAGCAGGTTTTCAGTGATTGTTAGATGCAAACCCAGGTGTTGGTTTTAATGATTTCATCTCAAGGATCACCCCAGTGCTTCCAAATTTTTGAATGGACCACCACTGGCAATAGAATTTGGCAAAAACTAACGTAGCAGCAAGGGAAACCTAGAAACTTTCAGGTGGCAATTGAAGGTCAATTCGATGGAGATTGGAGAAATTCATGTGTGGGTTGTGTTTGTTGAGCTGAAAGGCATCGAACGGTGGTGGTGGTGTTGAGCTATTCCAGTGATGGCGGATGCCGGCGGTACGATGGCAGTCTTAGGACAATTTCTTCCTCTTGTCACGGTGATCATGATGGTGTCTTTAGTTCATAGGTTCAAGGTGTCGATTGAGCAAATTTTGGGGTAAAGGTTGGTATTGAGTTTAGGGTTCTTGTACCATTTTAAATCTATATAAACTCTTGTATTATGGAGGAATGATTTTTGAATCTATGTCTAGCGATGAGAATATAACCATGCATGGATGTTGTACGAATTTATGAACCTGAATTTGTATCGATATGTGTTAACTTTGGGATAATTAAGTTAAATAAGTGAGAAAACCATAGTTTTGGGAGATTTAAGACCTAAGCAGTAATAATAGGGATAACTAAGATATTTGGACCATTTATTTTGGTTTAGGATACCAACATAAAGTTAAAAATGTAATTGAAAACTAGCTTATGTTTCATTATTAGACTTGATATGAAAATCAAAACTAGTTCAGTAATAACAACATTATTAGTCATTTGGTAATGATAGTGTCGTTTAAGCCCTAAAACTATCATGTTAATTGGTTAATTAGTGATTTCACACTATTAATGGCTTAATTATGATTATGAGGATTGAATGTGGATTTTGATTGTAAATATACTATTTTGGTTAGGTGATGATGAAGCAGGTTCTGCAGGTCAGTAGGCGGCAACAACATTTTTGAGACTATGGAGGTAAGGGTTTGCCAATTTGATGCTTGCTTACACTTATCAGTATTTGTGTTAAACCCCTATGAGGGTTATTGCTTCTGTACTGACTGTATTATGTTATTAAAGTCCGTGATCTGTTGAGATCTCGATTAACTATATTTTATTTGATCCGGACACCCCTGTGAGGGTTACTTTCTGATTATAACTTTATTTCTTGTTTGTTGTAGTAGTGTCTAGAACTTCTATCTATTATATGTTATCCGCCATTTCTATATTTGAACTATTCTATATTATTGTCATTGTCTTGTTGGCATACTCGTTTATCTGGTATTCGCGATGCGCTAAGGATTTCCCCTTGGGCATTTGTAGACTGTTGTTAATCTATTAATTGTACGGAGAACAATTAAGTGCCCATCCTAGTAGGATGTTTGGTTATATGTCAGTGATATGCTAGGGATACTCCTAGGTATCATTTGTCTATTAGGGATGTGCTAAGGACACTCCTGGGCATCCACCATCTATTAATGATGTGCTCGGAATACTGTAAGGCATCTACCGTCTGGTAGTGATGTGCTAGGAACATTTCTAGGCATCTACCGTCTGTTAGTGATGTGCTAGGGATACTCCTAGGAATCTACTGTCTGTTAGTGATGTGCTAGGGACACTTTCGGGCATCCACTGTTTGTCAATAATGTGATAGGGATACTTCTGAGCATCTACTGTCTGTCAGTGATGTGGTAGGGATACTTCTGGGCATCTACCATGTACCAAGCTATCAAAGCATAAGAACAACTGTCTAGTATACATATGTTACTCAGGACTACTCTATTTGACTGTATCCTATCTGATAGACTATATCCTACTTTTCTGACTATTTTTCAACTATTTGATTGTTCTTGACTGTTGACTGGATCCTGATATATTTCTGTTTAACTAATGATTTATGGTCTGTTGAGTTGACTCTTCCTCGATAAATCCCTATTGCTTATATTTATGACTATCCCTCACTAAGTCCTTTGAACTTATTCCCCTCCCCTATTTATCTTGATTTTCTCAGACATGACTGAATGATAAACTTGGACTCCTGGTTAGATCAATGAATATAATTTTGTAATAGAATAGCTGTGTGTATCTACTTATGGGTATACTTGGGCATGTTTTTGTATCCCTAGAAATGTTGTGATATGTTAGGTCTAACATCTGCAAGGTGTATATATTATGTTGAATGTTTCGAAACTACTGATGGTATGTATTTAGTACTTATGATGTATGTTATGGGATCATCTCAGGTTTGTATATGATGTTTTGTCAAGATTTGCTTAAGTTGAAATCCATTGCTATTTTTGATAAGTTCGGAAAGTTATTATGGGCCTATGTTGTTTATGTGTTAAGAACTAAGACTGAACTGAGTGGCATCCTAGCTTAGGTGCTATCCTGAGAGGGGGCACTGCAAATAATTTTTTTTTTTAAATTTTAATTGTTTGAAAGGTTAACAACTTTTTTTATTATTCACTTTTTTTTCTTGCTATTTGCAAATTATAATATAAAGATCCAATTTCATTCATGCAAAAAATTTGAGAATGAACATAATAATTTATTTTTTTCATATTTTTTTTTACATTCTAATTTCATCCTCATGTCCTCTCACTAATTCCTATTTAAAATTAACTTTGAACTTATAATTACTTTATCAATTTACAATGATTTTAACTTTGAATTACTAATGTCAAAATTTTGTCTTCACTTAATAATTCGATAACTAAGCTATGAGTCAAATTAAAAAGTTTCAATAAATTTATATACTAATATTGATATTAAATTTGTAATTATATTTATTTTAATTTTTTAATTTTTTAAATCTTTACAAGCATAATTTTGTCTTAACTTAATTGATTTTTAATCAAAAACTAAAATTAAATAAGATTTTTCTAACCCTTGGCAAGTAATATATTATTTAATTCCTTATACCTTAAGTTTTAACTTAATATATGCCCATCCTCTTTTAAGTCTAAAATAATCTTCAAGAATTATAATTTTAAATTTTTTCAAAAAACTTTCAAGCCATCAATCTTGTATTTTATATCATTCTCATATATTTTTATTTTTTAATGAAACTATCTATTAACTTTTAATCACATAATATTTTACTATAATAAAGTACATAATCATATTCATAAATTTTTATTTTTGTATGTTTTAATTTTTTTTTAACTTCTTGTTGAATAATTTTGAAATTTATTTTTTATGGCATAACGTATATGAGATGTCTTTATATTTTGCAAACTTTTAGATACTATTTTAAAAATTTAAATGTAATTTTACTAGTTACTTGATATGTTTGTGATATTTTTATTTTTATACTATTATTATTTTGAAACTCAAATAATAAATTGAATCATTTAAATCCAAATATGTCGAAGTGTTTCTCAAATTGAATTCAAACTCAATCTAGGATTTGAGTCAAATTCAAATTCAAATATGAATATAAGTAAAATAAACTGAATCGAATTCGAGTACTCAAATATTTGACTCAACTCAACTTGATTCTATTCACTATAAGAAGAGCTTAGAAGCTCATAAATGACAAATTGCATAATTAGTTCATAACGTTTTACTTTATAATCACTTTGGCCCCCAATCTTCAAAAATTCATCTTTTAGTCTCTAACATTAATATATTATTTTACTTTAGTCCCCAAAATCATTTTGTGGCAGTTTTTAAGTGGAAAATTGATCATGTTTGACATTTTTAGGGCAAAATTGTCAATTTATAGTTTTAAAGTTCCTATCTAAGATTTTATGTTCCAATTAGTCTCTAGATAACTTTATATATATATGACGTGTGTATATATATTTGTGTATAATATATGTGTATATATAATTGATACTATGTTAGTCATATCCTCATATTATTATTAATATTTTATAGTATGTTAATGATATATTAATATCATTTGTTATACTGTTATAATTAATAATATTAATTATATGATTAGTAATACATTACTAATAATAAAGATATATTACAATAATTTTATTTACATTCATAATATGAAGTATTAATAATATTATAAATATTATTAATATAAGAATTTATTATTATAATATTGCTAATAATAGTACATGATACTAATAAGTATTAAATTAATTTTATTATTATTAATAAGATAATTAATCATAAGAATAATAATATTAATATTATCAATGATAATAATAGTATTATTATGATAATATAATTATCTAATATTATAAGTATTATTATTAATGATATTGTTAATAATATATTAACAATAATATTACTAACAAAAATCCAAGTAAGCAAAGATTTTTTTCAACAAGACAAAAAAAAAAAAATTGCCATATTAGTTGGAAATTTGCCACCTAAGTAAAAATCTCCAAATTCAACAAATTTTGGCGTGCCACATCAATATATTAGGCCATTTTATGAGATTTTGGCAACTTTTGGACTAAATATGCAATTTTTTTAACTTATATGACTAAATTTGAAATTGCATAACGTATAGGAAAAAATTAAAAGTCAGAAAATTTTATAGGACAAAAAAAATATTTTTCCAGTATGCTGGGGGTAGCTACCATGGTCAACCACTATGTGGAGGGGACAAGGCAATTGGGGATAGGGATGGGGGTTGTAGGGTGTAGGGGTGGGTGGGATTATTATATAGATATAATTATACAGTGTTTTTATATATTTATATTTATTTATTAATATATATTATATACAAATATATAATATATTATAAATATATAATATGTACATATAACATAAAATATATACATAAATATGTTATACATATATACGTATGTATATACATATAATTATAGATTATATATAATATATACAAAAATGAAAAAAAAGTAGAATAAATTAGAGAAATGAAAATACAAAAACTTAAAAAAGTTTTAAATTTAAAGGGGATGAAAGAAGATATATGAAAATATATTTTAAAAAATAAATAAATTAAAGTGAAAATATATGAAAATTTTAAGGGTAATATAGTCTTTATATATTAAAATTTGGATTAAATTGAAGCAAATCAGGAGCTAGAGATGATGTGCATAATTTCCAAATACTATGAGGTTTTTGCCATTTTTTATTCATAAGGCCCTTTTCCATTTTTATAGGAGGTAAAATACAATTTTTCCTAAAAAGGGAAAAAAGAAAAATGACATAGGGACTAAATTGGAACATAAAATCTTACATAGGAACTAAAATGGAATATAAAAGTATTAATTGACAATTTTTCTCTTAGAAATATCAAACTCGGTCAATTTTCCAGCCAAAATTGTCAAAAAATGGTTTGGGGGGGGCTAAAGTGAAATGATATATTAATATTAGGGATAAAAAAATGAATTTTTTTAAAATTAGGGATTAAAGTGATTCTAAAGTAAAACTTTAGGGTCTAATTATGTGATATAAGATGTTAGAAGCTTATAAATTCTTTTTAAAAAATGAAGGAGTGCCCAACTTATTTTAAAAATTTTAACAAGCTAGCTTAATTTTAATCATATTAATTACAAAAATATTATTTCTAACATCTTATAAACTCCAAGATATTATTTTATTCAAACACTTTAAGAATTTAATTTTAAAAAAAATCTAACATATTATAAGTTTCAAAAATATTTCATAAGATTTTTTATTTTAATGAGAGATTTTTTGATGCGAGATGCACTTGACTTATTCAATGCAAAAAAACTATAAAGAATTATTATCTTATCTAATTTCAACCCAAAAGAGAAAAATTGTATTCAACTACGTGTTTTTTTGTTTTTTTTTTGGCGGGGGTGAATAAAGCTCCTAAAGTAGCCAAAGAAAAGAAAAGTTAATCCTATATAGCAAGTGACGTGGTTAGTTATGCTACATATATTTATTTTATTATGCTTATATGTAGTGGTTGAGAACTATTAAGTCTGAATTGTAGGTCTAAATTCTAAAATCTACTAAAAAAACTCTTCAAAGGATAGAGTATACCTAGACATGAGATAATGTATATATATTCCAAATAACTCTAGCAAAAGGAATTGCAAGCATCCAAAGAATTCATAATTAAGTCTTGGACAATAAGGGGTACACAATAACTAAAATTTTTCATAATGTTCTAAATTCATAACTCTTATTCTAAAAATAAAAATTTTATTTTCAAAGGCGGCAAATTAGTAACATTGATATGTGATTTTTTAGAATATTTTCTAACAAAATCATCCAAAAGATTCAAATCCATGGAAAATAACTCTACACCAAAGTCCAATCCATGCTGTAATTTTCTTTCCATATGTAGGGAGGCAGGGTAACAAAGTTATACCCCAAAATAATAGGCACAACAAGAATAATTCCAAGAAGTCATGGAAGTCGTCAAGAGCCTCTTCTTCTTCCATCTCCTTATCCTATTCTCCATCTCCACAAGTGTAAGTCCACCTCTCCTCCTCTTCAAATATTTGTATTTCTCAATGTTTTCACACTTTTAGATCATTTTTTCATTATGTGAAAGATTATCGTGACAAAAATTATCTGTATTTAAAATTGTCAAATATATTTTCGTAAAATATATTTTGAGTTTTAAATTTCGTGTTCCAATTTTACTCATATCTTTTACGAGCTTCAAGCATACACAAACAGAACCAGTTGGGAGAGAGTTTTCTAATATTGATTTGTTAGATATTGGGTAAAATTAACCTAAGAAAAATTTTCATTGCAAAGAAGAGAATATATTAAGATGAAATGAAGTAAGAGGAAAGTAGTTTTTGTAATTGATGTGATCGATGCTTCTTCTGCCAAGAGCATAAATCAATATTCAACCTTATTAGGTTTAAGTGTTGGGTTGAATTTATTTAATTTGAATTTTTTTTGTTTTTATAAATTGTTTTTGGGAGTGTATAATACTGAAATTTATGTCAAAAATAAATTCTTGAAATAATTGAATAACATAAACTTTTGAGTTTATAAAA
>JACGDI010000685.1:0-10312 GCA_014898725.1 Jacaranda copaia
ATCAAAGTGAACTTCAAAGAAACAAATTTTATACTTTGTTATTTTAGAGTTTGTACTTTATTTCCGTCAAATTATTCTCAAATTTTCATTGGAATCGATGTGTACTTCAACGAAACACATTTTATACTTTGTTAGTTCAAGGTTTGTACTTCATTTCATTTGAATTGTTCTCAAATTCACTTAGCATTTTCAATTGAACTAAATTGTACTTCAGCCAAACACTTTTTATACTTCATAAGTTCAGGTTTTGTACTTCATTTTCTTCGAATTGTACTCAAATTCACTTGGCATTTTCAATTTAAAATATTATAAATGCTTGATGGAAAACTATACTTACATACAATATAATATTATATACAAAGTATGCATCAATTTACATATGTATTTACATACAAAGTTTGATTCAAATCCTAGTATTTTCATGACTTAATATTGTATATGTCATTTTCGCACGGTATTTGTCCTTGTTAATTCTTCCAACAAACCTCTAGAACTCTAAGGTGTCTCTAGCAAAATATTCTGCCCAAAGGCACATAAAGACGCCACAATTGACTGTACCCGTTTGCTATCTATTTTTTTTGCCTCATTAATTCATCCACACAACACCCTTATGAAAGCATCATGTACCGAGAATAGAATGAAGCCTACAAAAATATTGATCAGTTGTTGACTCCTTACTTTATGAAGAAATCATAGGGGAAGGAAGCAAACTTACAATGATAGTAGCTGTCGGTTTATATCTTGGGGCCATTATTAAATTCATATACAAGAAAAAATGAGTCAATGTGTCGAGGACAACCAAAAACCAGTGACCGTACTAAAAAATTGGTAGGATTATGCAACAACGTTGGTTTACAAGATTCAACGTAAGGTCTTCCAAACCTTTAAGGGTGAAGGAGTTAAATGTAAGTATCATCTCCACGAATTCTTCATCACTTATATCCTTCAAGTTGCGTCCCTTGAGTCTGTCTAATATGTCAGCCTATGAAGTATAAAAATAAATGGTTATACTCATTGGAGACGTGATACTAAATTAAGTTAGGAAACTGCCATATACCTACGCTATTGCGGACATAAACCATACCTTGTGGTGACACTTGTTGCTGAAAGATGGGCTACATAATGTCGACATATAGCAGTCCACTATGTCGCCAGAAAGTTCTTCTCCAAATAAGAGCTCACAAAAGTTTCTTCCATCTAGAAACTAGCGTGCTCCCTCCCAAACAGTCACCCTACATAATTGTTAATTATTAGTTCAGATACTAATTTATCTAAAAGAAAATTAATAAGCAAATTTTGTTACCCCAAATTATCTCTTCTAACAAAGTTATTGATGACTTCTTGCTTTTCTACAAGAATAAGTTCCCAACCTCTATAACCAGTCCTTCCTTTATAGGGATCAGGCACTTCAATCTTTTGGCTGGCTGGTTCCTCTACCACCAAGATTGGACTGATGTCTTTGGTCTTCTGCAATATAAAATACAGCACATTAGGTATAAAGTGTAACAATTAAAGTACAAAAGACTAGCACATTAAGTACAAAGAATCAAATATTGAAGTACCTCTTATTGAAGTACAATATATAGCCAACATGGAGCACAAAACCAAACACATTAAGTATAAAGTATCAACAATTGAAGTATACCCTGTTGAAGCAACATGGAGTATAGAACTCAAGCACACAAAGTACAAAGAATCAAGTATTGAAGTATCCCCTATTGAAGTACAAAATATACCATCATGGAATAAAAATTCCAAGCACATTAAGTACAAAGTATCAACAATTGAAGTACAACCTGTTGAAGTACAGAATATGACCAACATGGAGTACTCAACTCAATCACATTAAGTGTAAAGTATCAATTATTGAAGTATCCCCTATTGAAGTACAAAATATATTGAACATGGAGTACAAAAATCACCCCCATTAAGTGCAAAGTATCAAATATTGAAGTATCTCCTATTGAAGTACAAAATATATTCAACATAGAGTATAGAAATCATCCCCATTAAATGCAAAGTATCAACTATTGAAGTATTCCCTATTGAAGTACAAAATATAGCAACATGGAGTACAAGACTCAAACGTTAAGTATAAAGTATTAACTATTGAAGTATTCCTCATTGGAGTACAAACTATGCCTACATGGGGTACAAAATTCAAGCACATTAGGTATAAAAGATCAACTATCAAGTACGAAAGATCAACACATGAACTACAAATATCCCAACATGGAGTATAAAAGATCAGCATATGAAGTACAACTATTGCCAACATGAAGTGCAAAAGAATAGCACATTAAGTATAAATATCACCAACTTGGAATAGAAAAGACAGCACATTAAGTACAAATATCACCAACATGAAGTATAAGATATGATCACATTAAGTACAAATATCAACAAATCAAGAATAAAACATTAGTACATTTATTACAAACAGACAATTTACAAATGAAATGCAAAATGCAAAATGCAAAATGCAAAAACTTAAAATATTAAGTAATTGACAACACCTTCTTTTCTTATTCTATGTCTTTTTTTGGACGAGGATGAGGAAGACCATAGATCTTTGTCACTTCTCTTGCTCTTTTGGCTGGTGTGGTGCTTGGGGGCTAACAAAATCTAGAAATTTCTATTTTGGCTTCCTATTTTCTTGATTGCGTACATCTATCACAATCGAGGACATGACATTTGCCACTTCAATATTAGATTCTTCAAACTTAGCCACTTGAATTGGTACATAAACTTCTATCTTCAAAGATTTGGGGAAATCCAAAGGATCATGATGGTGTTTTGTTCGACTTTCTTCATCCATCGTGTTTTCAAATTCATCCCCTTCTTTCTGTGCATCATCTACTAAATCAAGTATCCCCTTATTTACAAACTCACCAGCTCTCTCTTCAAGCTCCCCCCCTCAGTCTTGTGCTAACTAGATGCTCCACCTCACTCTGCTCCATCATTGCCATCATATCGAATGAAGCAATTTTTCTTTCAATGATTTAACTTCTTCAACTTTAGTTGCAATAATTGCTTCATATATTGTATGATCACAAACATGGACTTGATTGATGGCAGTACTGGCAGTCTCTGATTTCTTAATCAAAACTACCAACTCTAACTCCTTTGGAGTAGGGTTGAGGGCTACAACCTATTACAATGAAAATAATTATCAAATTCAAATTCTTATACAAAAAACTAATAATGAATTATTACAATTATTACCATTTTTGCTGTAATTTGTTTCAATTTTTCCCTGCCTCCTCCACATTATGTGGGAGTTTGCTATCCTTCCAACTGTAAAAGAATGGAAACTCAAACAAATTCACTGGTGAAGCCAGTGAAGAGATGCATTCATAGACCCATGCCTGCCATTCATAAATCAAAAAATTATACTCACTTGAATATAAATATAATCAATGTTGTTAGAAAAATGAAGCAAACACTTAACATCAAACCAACTGTGCACCCATTAATGTATTTCTTGGTTTTTTCACCACCTACTCCTATATGGTTCTTCATATCTTGGACAAAAAAATTGTATGCAGCTATGCCTCATGCATACAAACCAACTCTAGAAAAATTGTCCAAGTATGGTAGGAGAAATTGTGGAGTCCAATAATTTGATGTTGAAAACAGAAAATAATTAAAAACAAAAAGTATGTACAACTTACAAAAATTACTCAAGTCTTCCTCACTATCCTGAAATACATACTCCTCAAACTTTTTAGTTATTTCAGATTTAATAATATTCTGTAGCTTTTCAGAAAAAAGGCTGTCAAAGGTTGAAGACTTTATCTTCAATGTTATATCCACAGATTGCCCCACATATGGCAACCCTAAAATCATAGAAAATTCAGCCGCAGAAAAATGAACTTCAACCCTCTCCGAAAAATGAAATGACAGCCTTTTTAGGTCAAACCTCCTCAGTATAGCTTCAAACCGAATGAAGTTTGAACTTAACTTAGGCATATTCATGTATATATAAAAAGGGGTCTTCTTCAATGCATCAAAATGTTTCGACCCCATCTTGGACTTTACAATACCCAATTTACTCTGAAAAAATTAGGGGGAGCAACGAGAGCAGACCTCATAATGTCTTAACTTGACTACAATCAGATAAAGAAAAATTAGTATATAAACAGATAATAAACTAATCCTTTTAGATAATGTGTACTGACAACTTGAATGTTTTGTACTACAAATGCCTCTAAAATATACTTCAAAAATATATAACATATTATACTACACTTTCAGTTAGAGTATACTTCAGGATTGAATATTTTATACTACAGAAGTTTCTAAAATATATTTCAGAAACACATAATATATTATACTACACTTTCAATTAGTGTATACTTTAAGCTTGAATGTTTTATACTATAGTTGCTTCTAAAATATACTGCAGATATATAGATTATATACTACACTTTCATTTATATATACTGCAGGCTTGAATATTTTTGTACTAAACATGCTCCTAAAATGTACTGCAGTTACATTAATTATATACTACACTTTTGCCTAATGTATACTACAAGGTTGAATATTTATATTACATTTGCTTCTAAAATGTACTGCAGGTTATATACTAGACTTTTTCATAATGTGTACTGCAAGTTTGAATGTTTTATACTACATTTACTCTAAAATGTACTGCAGGCTATATACTAGACTTTTCCCTAATGTGTATCGCAAGATTGAATGTTTTATACTACATTTGCTTCTAAACTGTACTGCAGTTACACATATCATATACTACACCTTTGCCTAATGTGTACTGCAAGCTTGGATGTTTTCTTCTACAGATAATACACTGTCGCTTTAAGATAGTTTTACCGTATAATTTCACCATAATATAATTTTAGGTAGGAAGAAGTATAAACCATAAAAAGGTGAAATCCAACTTTCATACCCTTCAAGTACAAATCAAAAACTTCTCATCTCACAATAAAAATTATATGTATATCAAATCGGTTCAAGTGTTTAATGACTTGAAAATGAATAAAAATCTTAAACACTGAAAAATCACTAACATTTGAAACCGCAAGTTCAGAAAACATACTTGTGTTTCTTTTGCTCACTTCTTTTTGTACTCAACTTCTTTTCGCAAATGTTTTTCCTTCCATAGTTGCAGAAAAATGGTAGAAATTTTGGTGAGTTTCTTTTTTCTGTTTTCTTTTCACTTCTTCTTCTCTCGTTCTCGCGTCAATGGCGAAGGAAGAATGATTTCGTGCCCTTTTGTTTTGCACTCGAGAAGTCGTTTCAGGCAGGAAAAAAAAGAGAAAAGTGTTCTTTTTTATTACAGAAACGCGTTTCTCAAGTATTTTTGTTATTTTTTTCAAATACAAGAGTATATAGGTCTTTCTAAGAGATATGGGGAGTGATTCCTAATTTTTGTGAAAAAATGGGGAGTTTAGTGTGTAAAAATTTAAATGGGGACTGAAGACTAAAATAAAAGTAGGATTAGGAATTTTTTTCTAATTAACCTATAATCAAACCCTCCATTTCAATTTTAAAATAAAAAAAAAAAGAAGAAGAAGAATAAATATACTCTTATTATTTTTTACATTTTTTCTTATTTTAATTTGTCTTATTGGTGTGAAGTTTTTGACATTTATCCGCATCATTAATAATAATCTGTCTATTTTCATGTGTATTGTTTGCTCATTTGTTGTTGAATGGTGATATAAAGTTTTTAAATGTAATTTAATAGCCGTTGTTCATTACCAACATATATAGGCCACGTTTGATTCGAAATTTTGCGAATAAGGACTATTATAATAGTGAAATTAAAATTAGATATTAGCCACTATTGCTTTCTTTAAACTGCCATTTGATACATAAAATTGGAGTTGAAAATTAGCTACCACTCAATCTACCTCCCAATGTAATATCCTGTTAGTCATGCATAACTATAAATAATATACCCATTATGCCCTTTGTCATTCAAATCATATAAAATAACAATTAACATATTAAAATAAAAGCATCAAGTATCAATTAATTAGTCATTTTTTTACATAATATTAAAATTTATTGCATGCTTTTTTATAATGAGACGAAAGTAGGAAAATTGTGCTGTTGGTGAATCTGTATGTTTTTGTGAGGGAACAAAGATGAAATTTGGCTTTGACAACAGAAGGGCAGAAATATATTCCACAATTAGATTTGACATTGGGTGCGATTATCCCGCCAGTCCAATATTCGCTAATGTCATCTACAGTAGCAGGCCAGGGATAAAATGCAGGCCAGCCCGTACTAGCAATATTGCATATCAAACAGCCCATTGGCCTATATTAACTTGTATAAGTAGTTATTGGCCCTTGCGTTGCATGGGGCTCTAAACAAGTCGAGCTCGAATAATGCGTATCAAAAATTTTAAGCTTAGGTTTGGCTTGTTTTAAAATATATGAGCTAAAGCTCATCGAGCTCTAAATTTTAGACTCAAAATTGAACTCGTTAATAAGTATCAAGCTTAAACTCAAGTTTGATGGGTTGATAAGATATTGAGCCACATTTGAGCTGGAGTCAAGCTCGACCTCATTTAACATCTTTTCACATTCAACATGCAAGTTTAAACTGGAGCTCATTAGGCTTAATTTAGTCTTCACTATTTCATGTGAACTCTTGAAAAATTTTGTCTGTTTATAAATCCAACAGCAACTTCCTTTTTTTTAAAAGTAAATCAATTTTTTATAAATTTCAATATTAATATTTTGACTTTTAAAATTTGGACATTAAAATATAACAACAAATTTGTTAAGATAATGATGAATTTTCATTTCATACTAGTATTATTAAATTTGAAAAATATGCAGTAATTATATATAATATATTATATAATGAAATTTTATTATATAATTATATATTTTTATAGAATTGTTTGAATTAGAAAATTTACATTTTTTTTCAAATATACAATGCTATTTATTTTCAGTATTTTATAAATTATGAATTAGTACCTTATAAATTATTACTTATTAATAAGTAATATATTTTGAAAAATTATATTCTGAAAATTATCTAAATATGTGGCACATATTTTTTAAATATTATTTTTATATATTGTTTAATATATATACTTATTATTTTAAAACATATTAGGGCTTATGAGTCGGCTCACGAACCTTCAAGCCACCATTTTAAAACTCAAGCTTGGCTCAATTCCAAGCTCAAGCTCAAGCTCAAATAGTCTTGAGCTTGAATTGAACTTTTTCAAATTGAGTTGAGTCGGCTTGCGAGCCGGCTTGGCTTAACTTACACCCCTAAACTAGTTATTGGCCCTTGAGCTGCATTAGGCAATAACTTTAATTTAAGATTATATTTTATTTAATTTTAGTTATAATTGAGATATTAATATTTTTATAAATATTAAAAAACATAATACTAACAAATTAATAAGAATTTAATTAAATATAATATAATTGATGATATAAATGAGGCATAACAATCTTTTATATGAATATGTTTTATATTATCAAATCAAATCATATGCATTAATTCATTTCTATGCAGAAATTAATGCCTAAATGTTAAATCACTTTATAAGTATAATAAATTATTTATAAAATGTATAGAATATAAAACAAAGAAAATCACTTTTAACATGGACTTGGTTTGAAAATATTAAAGGATTCAATATTGAAAAAAGGACTTTAAGTAGTAGAAGATAAAATATCCAAATTTATCATAAATTGGGACTTCAAATGTCTTTTTAATAAATTACTTTGGTTCATTAACACAAAAATTAAAATATTAGAAAAATAAATGAGCATTATACATACATGCATCTTCAAATAAAAAATAAATTTTAACATATAAAGAGAATGATTGTATAGAGGTGGATAAAAATAAATAAATAATTTTATATATTTAAATAGTAAATTGTATGTTTACATTATATTTGTACATATATTTTAGGAATTTTTAGCTTAAATTTAGGAATTTTCTCAGTTATGATTTGACTTAATTAACATGTTAAATTATGGATAAATGATAATTGGCCAAATAACATAATATAATAATTTAAACTAAATCATTATAAATTCTATATTACTATAATACTCCATATACAAAACGTTTGTATACGTACAATATATATACACTCATATGTAGAAGGATATATAATTAAATTACATTTAAAAATACACTTATATATATATATATTAAACAGCAATATATGTACACACAGCTGCATATGTTCATCCACAATTATATTAAAAATATAATTATTAGACAATATAATAAGGAGTTATAAAAATATGTATATTGACAAAGAGAATTACAAAAGTTACTATAAAAGTTACATATATACTGTATATATTGGATATTTACTACAATTAAATATATAGTTATAAAAATTAATTTATAAAGCTTCTTCTATTAATATTAAAATAAATGTTTATAGGATATAGAATATGAATGTTGACATGGCAATAAAGGATAAAATTAACTTATTTATGTCACTGTCATAAAAAAGAATACTTAAATTATGACTCATTTTTTTTCTAAATTATCCTAGTTCGTAAATATAAAAATTAAGAATATTAGAAAAATAATATAAAAATTATAAATACATAATTTTGAAGAACAATAATTTTTTACTCACAGAGAATGATTATAGGTGATAAGAAAAAGATAAATGTTTTTTTAAAAAAATAAATTGTATGTTTAAATTATTTTTAATATAAAGTATTGTAGGAAAGTTTAGTTCATGCAAGATATACCAATTAAATTGCTTTGACAAATGAAGTTATATATATGCCTAGTTATACAAACATATATATACATATGTATGCTATAAATGTTTATCCTTAATTATTCAAAAAATTAAAATTTAAGAATGTAAATAATAAATATTCAAAGAAGAGAATATAAGAAAAAAATAACTTTTATGGGTCCTCTAAATAATTATTTTATAATTATTATTAAGTTGAACAAAAATTTACTTTTCAAATTTCATAATTTCGTAAATTAATGAAATATTCTTAGAACATTGAACAAAGAAACTAATAAAAAAATAAACAAATCATAGATTAAAGGAAAATCATAATACGAAAAGGGTAAAAAAATAGATCAAAACTAAAAAATAAATATAAAATTTTAATTTACTACAAAATTGAGTCATTCCTTTCGTAAATTAACTTGACTCGTAAACATAAAAATTTATTAATATTAGTAAATCATATGAAAAATTGCAAAATACTTGCAAAAAAAAAAAAAGAATTTAACTTACCGGGCAAATGATCTTATAGAGGTGAAGACAAAAGAAGAAAAATATTTTTGTACCTTTAATATTAGTGTATTGCATGTTCAACTATTTTAGTAGGTATTGTCTGTAGGGATTATGAGTTTAGATTAAGGAACTTAACTTAATTAAAATATCAATTTATGGTATAAAATATAGTTTAGAAAATATTAAATTAAGATAAATTTTTTTGAAAAAGATATAGAGAGGCAATAATTGTTGATTGAAGGCAATAGCAGGCATTTTTTTTTTTTTTTGAACTAAATATAGAGAGGCAATAACAGCTAATTAAAAAATATAATTTTTTGAACTAAATTATGATATAGCAATTTTTCTTATATATTAAAGTCAATAACAATTGATTAAGGGCAAAATTTTAAAATTTTAAAGGCATGGATTAAAGGTAAAATTTTAAAAGCACGACTAATCAAAGGCACGGAATTAAAGGCAATACTAAACATATAAAAAGTTGTATTAATAAATTTTGAAAAAGTTCAATTGAAAACAAATTTTATTAAATAAAAGTTGTATATTTGATATAAATATACCAATATTCATTATGTGCTCAAATTGAATATTAATAGATTTGATATGGGATAGTCCAATAGGCCCAACAGGCCCAATTCCAAATAATAAAGCCCACGAGGCTCAAATAACAAGTGCCCAATCGACTGGAATTGATCTCTTGTGACAATACTCATGGTCGACTTGTATCGACTCCATGTGGCAGCATCCGCAGTCGACCTGCATCGACTTCAGGATCAAGCTACGCGTGCGAGCTCTCGTCTCTGGTCGATACGAATCGACCACCGAATCATCCTCTATTCGCTTATTTGGTAGGTTGAATATTTCCATGTCGATGACACGTAACAGTCGGTATAACTGCTGCTAACATCTCTGACAATCCTGCTAACAACTTTGACAGACACGTGCCCCTTCTGGCACGGTTATCCGAAAAAACTGAAGATTTAGCCACCTGGCACTGTATTAGATTCTGAACATGAAATAACTTTCAACCCCCTGGCAGGGGAAAAGAACGATCACACCTGATAAGGGTATTTG
>JACGDI010000692.1:0-13568 GCA_014898725.1 Jacaranda copaia
CGTCTGCAATATCAAATTCGCATCCGTCCATTCATCATTTCTAACAACATCGGATGCATTTCCAGGGTCATATCCATCAAGATCGGCTTCTGTTATAACCACCACTGAGCTATCATCAAACAACAAAAATCTTGTGTGCAAAACAACATGGGGCTTCTGAAAAATAGATGACTCAGCTCGCTCGACCTATTAACCTTAACCTTGAGATCGTAGAACTCCTGGACAGCCTCCAATCAGTGTTCAGAATTCTTGTTAAGGAATGTAAAGAACCACCAGATCTGTTGCTAAAGGCAAAACAGCAGAGCATTAGAGCAAGATAAGTCTCCCAGTTTATCTACAAATACTGGCATGCCCCCAGAACAAACAGCCAATTGGACATAATGTGCTTAAGAAATTACTTTGAATGTCACCACACCAGGATCAAATATGCTAAACTCAAATCTAATCCTCACAATGGAATAGTGATATTGCGTTTATTTTGACTTTCCACGGATGGAGAGGGGTGATAAAAATTGAGCAATGTAATTGTCATTATACCCATACAAAAATTCTGACAAACCTTCCATTGTGAAGAAGCCAAGAGGACCTTAGCTGTATTGGCTTCACATTATCATATGCAGCAGCCTCGGGTATTATCTACCTATATTTCAGCTGCTTGGCTGCTTGTGAAAAATAAATTAAGATTAGCACCTTAAAAGACAAAAGGGCGAACAATTATAAAAAGCTTCATTGTCCAACTCACTAGACAACAGATGACAATAGTTGTGCTGCGCCCAACCAGCCTTACAATGTACATATGTACTTCGCCCATGTAATACATTTTCTCAAAACAAAACGATGGAAACAGGATGGTGTTAGCTTATATTCTTTAAAAAGAAAAAAAGATACGAAGATGTGTGCATTTGGTCATAGCATAACATGTATATTGAATCCCAATATCTGGAGGTTGCATAAAGCTCGAGTGTTTCTCTTTGAGATGAAAAACACCTTCTAAAAACTATTTTCCCCGCAAGCAACCCATCCACAACCGAAGCCCAACACCTCTGGCTGCTGAACTTGTTAAACCTCAGCCCTCAGGTGATGCTGAGATACTGACAAGCCTTTCAAGAAAGGTACTAAAATTTCTATATTGTAGATAAAAAAGTATGCTCCTCATACCATTTGAACCACCACCATACTTACTAACCAGGGCATGATTATTACGTGACAGCAGACTGATTAGTAATTCTCATGTATGCAAAGTACACTAGAAAACAATGTAATTACGAGAGAACTAAGTACACCCTTCAAATATTCAGTGTATTGGCATCACATTTCATGGGGAAATTTTTCAGTATCCATAGCTTGCTAATTCTATTGTGAGAAAACTTGAATATCTTGGTTCAAGAAGTTTACAAATAGTGATGCTAATAACTTCAAATAATCCTTACCATGAATGAAATCTACTGCTTGGCATATATCAGCTAGTCATGGAGCAAAGAGGTAGTCTCTTGTGGGCAGCACCAAGTGATATATTCCATAAACCAAAAATTAAAATATTTATCTATTTTTTGTATAATAATATAGTTTTCATTAAATAAATATATTTGCTTAAATTTTGGTATTGGCAATTAAGTTTAAAATGGTCTTTCTTCCTACAATTATAACACGACTTATTGGTTTTTATTTCTTTGCTTCAAGTGATATATTTGCTCCTTGTTTTTCAACCATGTACTTGGATTCTAGTGCATTCTAGATTTCTTTTGGTGATAGAACATTGGTGAAGAGGTCATACAAATGATTAGATAGTGTGTCAAAGATGTGGCCTCGATACATTACTTCATCATCCTAGCATTTCTTTTCTTTTCTATGTTTAGCCTTGATTGCCTCCGAGTCGTTATCCTGTGCTACTAGAAGATCCTTCAGATTTGGGCCCAACATATAAGCAATCGTCAATGCAAGAGCATGAACATCAGCTTGTCCTTCCATCACTTGAAGTTTGTTCCATCAAATTGGTCCAATTTCACCAAATTCTAATCCACCACTTGAAATGAATTTTTTGTCCTTCCTTCCATCTTTTCAATGATTATCACCTTAAGATTGTTAGAAAATATATTGAAGAAGTTGAAAGTATGATGTGCCTAATTTCATGCAAGAAGACCCCTACATTGTCCTTAAGTTATAATTGCCCCCACTATTTGTGCAGTAAGTATTATGATAATTCATCTGTAGGATTCAACTAACATACTCAAGGAATTGCATTCAACACTATAAAATTCCTATTTTAAAATTTCTATTGATGTTAAAAAAAGATAATTGAGAGAGTATGAGAATGTTTTTCCTGAAGAGTAAGAATGTTTTTTTTTTAAAAAAATTGTATAATTAATTTGTGTGGAGCAATTCCCCATATACAAGGTTTCTACAATTATTCTCAATAATTTTGACTGTTAATTTAAACAACTAATTGATTTTAATTGTCTTGTCTTTTCCTGACAATCGCATTGTTTTTGACTAAAATGTAATTTAAATAATTAAATTAATTATGCATTAAATTAAAATATAATTTAAATTTAATCCATGTTGCATCGCATATGTGCTTGTGCAAAGTGCTAAGTTTTGATTATTATATATATTAATATTTACACAATATATATGTATATATAATTCCCATTCATTTAGACACTCTCTATAAACCTTAAACTAATTTAAAACAAGATATCCACATAATTAAGGGACTCTCCTTTTCTTATTTTTTCAATATGAAATTAAAATCCAAAAAAAGAAAAAAAATACTAATATTTTCTCCATTTAATATACTATCTAAAATTTCTAATTAGTTACAACAATACATCTATAAACACATGTCCACAACTAATGGCATCTTAAATTATTTTTAAAAGTTGTGCGCTATTTATGTGTATCATGTTATATCACAACGATGTACCCGTAATCTCACATATAATACAAGACTATTTTTACAATGCAAGACCCGAAAAGTGAACCGAACAGTTCCACCTTGGTGCATGCAATGCTAGTTGCTGCACTTTAGTCCAGCTATTTAAGATCTTCAGACTTATAGCCTATACGTGTATAATTATGCATCCTAATATCTACTGCTGCTTTTGCATGTTTTACTGTAATCCATGAGAACTTCTACTTATCTTAGGAGTATATATGCAACGGTAATTATTCGCACGCCGTCGCGAAATGACGAGATGGGGACTGCCTATACCACCTTGCATTAATTTAGGGTCCGTTTAGTACTCAGTGATATGAGATAGAGAGTGAAGAAATAAAATGAAAAACAAAATTAAATATTAGAATAATTTTATGTTTTTTAAATTATATTTATTTAATGGAATATAAGAGATGAATGATAAAAATAAATAATTGTATTAATTATTTATGTGAATGAATGATAATATTAAGATAAATTTTAAAATAATTAAAATATTCTTTAATAAAAAGGGATAAATAGAAATAGATATTTGTTGTCTAATCGAAAATATGGTGTGCAGAATTCTTAGATTGGATCCAACTCCATGGTCACCACATCTGCGTGTACATAACTGTGGCATTAAGAACTTCCTATGCATTTGTGTTGTTATGTTGATACTTAGGTGTGTCATGAAATTTTATTTTAGTTTTTGGCGCAACTGGTTAGCCATTTAGGGGCCTTGATGCATTATAAGTTAAGTTACCACTAGAGCACGCCCACACGCCCACATAAGCACATACTAACAAGCAACACTGCCTTGTCAATCCATTGTAGCAGGCAATAGTCTTCTTTCAAATAGCAAAACTTCCCAGAAACAACCTCACATAAAAACTAAACAATAATAAGAAGATAGAACAACTATGTGCATTCAGACAAGAGAAGGATATTGCTTGGCCTCCTGCCGAACCCTCTTCTTGTATTCAACAGCATCCTGGATGAACATATGGTATCCGTCGGTCTGGGCAGGATCGGAAGGACTGGGCTGATCCAACAAATCTTGGATGCCAACCAAAATTTGCTTCACTGTAATGGCAGGCCGCCACCCACTATCTTCATTCAGAATTGAGAGGCACACAGTTCCGGATGGGTAGACATGAGGATGGAAAAAGCCTTCGGGGAATTTACACTTTGGTGGCTTGCTTGGATAATCTTCACTAAAGTGCATTATAAGTGGGTAATAGCCGCCCTCCCAATCAGTCCCAGTCTTACCAGGGATCGTGCAGATTCACTGTACCATCTGGAAGGGTCTCTGGTTTAGCTACAAAACCATGCGGATGATTTCTCCGCCAGGATTTGCGTTCTTCACCCTCCCGACATTCTTCACCAACAATTTTCTCTCTAACCCACAGTGTCTTTTTTTTTTTCGTCTTCTTCTGAGAAGAAAAGGAAAAGAAAGCAGGAGACTTCTGGTGTCATGTAGTAGTGTTTGACAACTATATGGTTCAAACTTTACACGTTACTTAGGCTCATTCATGGATGTAATAGTTTATTGTTAGATGAGTAATAAATTTATTATTATCTTGAATCGTTGGGTAATGAACCTGCTATTATCTTGAATCATGATGGTTAGACCATTTTCTCATATTTGTAGGTGATATACTATCAAAATAAGGACAATTTTGAAAAACAATGAACACCTCTATCAATTAGTTTCTGGGACAGCACACGTCCCTCATTTCTTGTGATGCTGCAACTTCGAGTTAAAAATTGAAATTGTTTGATTGACCTTGGGGCCTAAAGTTCTTTAAAGCTACAATGCCATTCAGCCAGTTTATTTGGTGGCGGTACTGGATATTTGACGCGGCAGCCATATATATGTAGAGGCTACAACTGCATTGTTGAGAAACAAGCTATTCGTGAACAAATAAAATATTTCTCACTCAGGAACAAATTGCTCAGTATTAGGACTAAAAATAAAGGCATTATCATACTTGATGTCAACTACAGAGCCATAAGTATACTAATTTTGCCAACAATAATATGTTTCGATGCAAAATAACCTCAATGCGACACTTCCACAATCTATTTCAGTTTCAAGATGGGATTCCTAAACCATGCCCTCTTTACTTACACAATTCCTCATTCAATGCCCATTATTGACAAGCTAATACGGGAGAAAAAGAGAATTTTAGTTGGAGTTATCTTTTAGAAGATATTCCACATATGAAAAATATTTCATTCTTATCAATTAGATAATAAGTTTTATCTTTTAGATTATTTTCTTTCTAGATAAATATTAGGTTTTAAATTTTATTATCTTTTAGGAGTTGGATATTATTTTACGTTATATTTTAAAGAGTTAGGTGTTAATTTATATTATCTTTTAGGAAGTTAGGAGTTTTAGAGATAAACATAAATTTGTCATATTCCTATCAATTATAGAATTAGAATTCTTTGATAGGCCTATAAATAGGCTTGTATATGTAGCTTGTCAAACAACTTGAGCAATAGATTTCTTTGGTTTTCTCTTTACGAGAAAGATTTTTACCTTGTTTTGAGGCTTGTCGTGAACAAGTTTTATTTTATTCAAGTTATTTGTGCAATAGCTAGGTTTTCTTTTCTTTCCTTTCCTCCCAAATTTTACTCGATGCATCAGTCTAGCATCGAAGCAGGTTTGGCCTTCTTTGATGGCTAATGCAGAAGTAATTGGTTGTTCACAAAACAACCAAATGGTTGGTGGAGATCAAGCTTCCATAACTCTTAAGGAGGAGATTCATGCATTGCAAGAATCCTTTGATCGTAAATTGAAGAAGATGAATTTGCATTTGGATGCTCTCAGTGCATACAAAAGGCCGAGGCCAAGGCCAAGGTGTGAAGCTTGGGAATTTGCCCAAGTACCACAACTGGTTAAACATGATCCTATTCTTCAATATTATCAATATGCCAATGTTGAAGATTCAAAAGAGGAAAAATATGAAGATGTTGAGATATTTAATATGGGATGAGGAAATCCGCAAGATCGAATCCAATACCCTGCTAGAGATGAAGATTTTTACCCAAAGGTAGATCTCCCATACTTTAATGGCAATTTAAATATTGAAGAATTTATGGATTAACTTGCAGAAGTACATAGATTCTTTAACTATTTAAAGATTCCTGAGAAGCGTAGAGTCAAATTAGTAGCCTACAAACTAAAGGGAGCTACCTCTGCTTAGTGGGAACATCTACAAGACACTAGGAGGCGTGAAGGAAAAGAACAAGTCCGAGCGTGGTACCAAATGAAGCAATTACTAAAAGCTCACTTTTTACCCCTAGATTATGAGTCGTATCTATTTTTGCAATATCAATGATGTCACTAAGGAGATAGATCGATGCATAAATACATCATAGAGTTCTTGCGACTTACTGAGTGAAACAACCTAATGGAGTTGGATAGTTAACAAGTGGCGAGATACTTCAATAATTTGAAGTTTGCAATTCAAGACAAAATTGGCATGCAGATGTTTGCAAATATCTCTAAAGTAGGGAACATTGTGCTAAAGGCTAAGATGATGATACAAGACAAGAAGATGGAATATTTTAAAAGGAATCAACTTCAGTCAACACCAACAAGCACAGAACAAAACATGTCAACTTATAACTTGCAAAGACAAATTGAGAAGCATGCGTATGATAAAGCAGTAGGTAAACAATTGGAGGTGACCGAGACTTAGACGCAAATGTAGAAGAACCCATACGCCAAGCTAATTCCTAAAAGGTGCTACCATTGTAATCAACTTAGACACTACTCTAAATGATTGTCCAAGAAGAAAAGATATTAGCATCGTCAAGCATAGTAATCCTAAAGAAGAACTTGAAGATGGAGGTAAAGTGATATGCAAATCTGATAATGACAATGATAGAGAACATTTGGAGGATGGCCAAACTTTTGTGGTTTAAAAAATGATGCTGGCACCGAAGAAAGAAGATATGACTCAACGCCACCAATTTTTTTAAACCAAATGCACCATTAATGATAGCAACTGTGACTTAATTATTGATAATGTTAATCAGGAAGACATTATTAGGAAGAAAACCATGGAAAAGTTGAAACTATCGATGGATAAACGTCCAAATTCTTACAGCATTGGGTGGATTAAGACTGTAAGAAACATTCAAGTGACAAAATGTTGCAAAGTTCCATTCCCAATTGAGAAGTATAAAGATGAAGTGTTTTGCGATGTGGTAGGCATGGACACTTGTCACTTACTACTTTATAGACCTTCGTAGTTCGACAAGAATGTACATAATTTTGGATGGGAGAAAATACACAAATTGGAGATAAATGGAGTGAAGATCACCTTGTTGCAGCTGAATAAAACGTTTGAGGGCAAACTTCTAAACTGGAAAGCAAATCTTTTCGAATACTAACTCATTCAAAGAAAGAGTTTGAAGCTGCCTATAGAGAGACTCAACTAGTTTATTGCTTTGTACTAAAGAGAGTCTTGATTACTATGAAGAATTCACTAAAGAAACAACTTCCTGAAGCCATATGTTTGTTATTTGAAAAGAATGACATTACACATAAGGAGCTATCAACAAATTTGCCACAAATGCCAGATATTCAATCAAAGGTCAAGTAGAAACTTGAATAAGCTAGTACCAAGTACAAAGTAGTTGCCAATAAATATCGGGGCTTCCTAAGTTTTGAGGAAGGCAATGAAGCTATGGCTTTCTTATGGAAAAAAAGATTCCCCAATGGAACTTACAACAAGTTGCAGCCAAAGAAGTGTGCGCCTTGTCACATCTTGATGAAAATTAATGAGCATAATTGTGGTGGAATTGCCAAAGAATATGTTAAAGCCACTTATCATTATCCTTATCACCCATTCGATAAGCTTTTGTATGCAAAAGACATTGATAACTTGAGGACGAGTTATTTTCTTAAAAGGTGGAGAATGATACGGGAGAAAGAGAATCTTAGTTGGACATTGATAACTCAAGCATAAGTTATTTTCTTAAGAGGGGGAGAATGATATGGAAGAAAGAGAGAATATTAGTTGAAGTTATCTCCTGGAAGATATTCCACGTAAGGGACATATTTCATTCTTATCAATTAGTTAATAAGTTTTATCTTTTAGATTATTTTCTTTCTAGATAAATATTAGATTTTAAATTTTTCTTGTCTTTTAGGAGTTGGATATTATTTTACATTATCTTTTAGGGAGTTAGGAGTTTTAGAAATAAACATGAATTTGTCATATTCCTATCAGTTATAGAATTGGGATTTTTCAAAAGGCCTATAAATAGACTTTGCACATATAGCTTGTCAAACAACTTGAGCAATGGATTTCTTTGATTTTCTCCTTACAAAAAAGATTTTTATCTTGTTTTAAGACTTGTCGCGTACAAACTTTCTTTTATTCAAATTATTCGTACAATAATTTAGTTTTCTTTCCTTTTCTTTTC
Source organism: Jacaranda copaia (assembly GCA_014898725.1). NCBI lineage: Eukaryota > Viridiplantae > Streptophyta > Magnoliopsida > Lamiales > Bignoniaceae > Jacaranda > Jacaranda copaia. The sequence goes on from JACGDI010000692.1 coordinate 8,366, forward strand.
TTTCCCCCCAGAGTTTACCCAATGCATCACAAGCTTTCACCTTTCTTTATAAATGGATATTACTAAGTGACAAGACGAAAAGAGGGTAGCTGCTTCAAAAAATTTTGCCCAAATTGGATAAAATGCTCTTTCAGGTTTGGAGTTGGGTTTGGGTACGTGGGTATTGGGTAATGTGTCCCGATAGGACCAACAAAACACACAAGAATGAGACTGTAAAATTGTATGAATGAAAATGAGGTCAAAATAGCAAATTGTATTTTCATCCCAAATAGCCCAATTTGTTGGATATTATTGTCACGGCTTGATCATTGAATTTCTCATCCTACGACATCCATAAATAGTGCGGCCCAGTTTTCCTACCGGATTATCATCCCAAAAAGTAGTGAATGAGTGACGAGGAATAATTAGTTTGATCCTGACTCATCCCAAAAATTAAATAAAGCCTTAAATTTAAATTTGTGTTTTCTTTTTCCAATTTATTTGATTAAAATTAAAATTTGTATGACCAGGAGTCATTTTCTTTTTATATCCAATGAAATTTAGATTCTTTATTCCGTTTCATCTCATATTTTAACTTAATAAATATATGTCAAGTATATTTCATTTTTAATTAATTATTTTTATATAAAAATATTGAATACATTATAACTGGTAGATATCTATAAAATAAAATGGGAAATGAAGAAAATTCAAACTGCTAAATTGAAGGGCCAGAATATTAATAATTAAGAGGATAGGATTAGCAGGTAAAGAGATAAAAGGAGGAGCAGAAGAAGAGATAAAAGCATACTTATATGGGGTGGAAAGCATATCTTTTGACGGGTGAGGACTGAGGATGCGTGCACAAAACTGATTCCATGCCATATCATGTATTCTTCTTTAAATCATCAACGCCACAGATTATAAGTCAGTCAAAAATATAGCTACTAAGGAAGATTGAAAAATACTAAATAAGTCAATCTTGATTTGTTTAATATAATTAATACCACTACGTATTCTCCCCCCACGTCTGTTGACATTCAAAAAAAAAAAAATCCTTCTTTTTTTTTCCCCTCATTATCCAATAATGGGGTTGTCTTGCCGACAGAATTTCGTTGATGGATCACTTTGATTTTCTCTTTTTACGTCCAACTCATATTCAATCACACTTTATCTTCGAAAAAGCATCTTAATTATATCAAAATTCGAAAAATCGAGGACTTGAAGAATGCGGAGAGGGGTGAAGGGTGAAGAAAAGGATACCTCTACGTAGCGGCCAAAAAGAAAAAAGAAAAAGGAAACACGCGCAAATTTTTATTCAAAAAAAAGCTAGCGTACGCAGTCCAAAAGAAGAATCCTGGTTGCACCCACGCAACCTATTTGGCCCCGTCAATTTCGCTTATACCAAAAATGCCTCCACTGGTAATTATTCTTTGGTGGAAACATCACTAGAAGAAGCATCTCGTCTACCTACAGGCTACAACAAACAAAAAGGAAAACGGATCTCACACCACATAACTATCCATCGTGCCTTTACTTCTGTGCAAATTACATAAATATCCATCATTACCTCATTGTTTCCCTCACAATATTAATTCCTACACAAAAACAAATATCTCATTATGCATTACTATGACAAATCCGCTACATAGATAACATAATTGATATTATATGATATGCCCAATTAAAATTTTAATAGTATAAAAATAAAAGTTTGATAAAAAAATCAATATAATTATTTTAAAAAAACACTGAGATCACCTAAATAAATCCACTTAAGATAGATCGCATGACTCTTATAAACCCAAGCTCCTCAATGCCTTAATTAGTATATAAACCAATTTTCACAATCAAAAATTCATTTAGACACTATCTTTTAATTTTAATAGTAAATCTATGATGACGCGTTTCAAGAATAGAAGTTAATATTTTATCAATTTACAAAAAGAACCTTGCAATATCAATATATTATTTTTTATTGTCCTAACTATATAATTTTTATTTTTTTAGGAATATTTTAGAATAAATATATCAGAATTGTACTTTATTTAAATTAATAATTTGACAGTACTAATTCTCAAATATTATTTTCAAAATTAATATGTAAAGTGAAAAAAGATAAAAGAATAATCGAATTCATCCAAGGAGGGTCAATGAATGAATGCGAAACGATTCAAATGGCTGAAAAGAAGAAAAGCATAGCTTGAAATAAGCTCACAACTCCCCAAAACTTTTCTTCATCTCCCTCTGCACTTTTCTTTGCTTTTCCTTAGTGCTTAAGACTTCGCTCCTTCATCTTTTCCATCTTCTTCTTCTTTCACATTCCGCAAACATTGCCAAGATCCAAAACCAAGTTCATCTTTGGTCTTCCATGGCAGATGCAGTTTCTCAGACTCCCGAAGCCCAAATAGCAGCCCCTCAACTCTCATCTGACCATGCAAATCCAAGTAAGTTTTTCACCCATTTTCTGTACAAGGCTGTCCTTGTTACAGTTTTTCTAGTTTTGCTTCCACTTTTCCCTTCACTAGCTCCCGAATTCATTAACCAAACTCTGCATGCTAGAAGTTGGGAGCTTCTCCAGCTGATTTTTGTGGGTATAGCTGTTTCTTATGGGTTATTTAGCAAGAAAAATGATGAAACAGACAAAGATCATAGCTCAAAGCAGGATAACACACAATCATATGTATCTAAATTGCTTCAGGTTTCATCAGTTTTTGATGATGAATCTGAAAACCAGACTGTAATCGATGAGAATAAGGTTCAAACATGGAATTCTCAGTACTACAGCGGGGAACCTGTAGTTGTAGTGGCCAAAGATAGCTCTGTTGTTAAAGAAGAGAACGGTGTTGCTTCAGAAATCAGGCAAAAGCCTCTGCTTTTGCCTGTCAGAAGCCTGAAACAGCGGGTTTCTGAGCCCAGCGAGGTTGATTTAGCTGATAAATCAGGTTTGGTTAATGGGCCAAGTTTAAGCCCAGGCTCAAAAAGATTTACTAGCAATTCAAGAAAACCAAGAAATGGGGAGGTTGGAGGATTGAATGCTGAAAAGTTGGAGGGGAAGTTAGAGGAAAACGTGGTCCTTCGTTCGCCAATTCCTTGGCGATCAAGATCGGGAAGGATGGAAATGAAGGAAAATGGAGATGGCCCAGCAGCTCAATCAATTCTTGTTTCCCCTCCAGAGGAGGACCCAGAATTGAGAAGACTTGAATCTAGATCTTTTAGGTCATTCAGGCCTAATTCATCAACCAAGAACATATCTCCTTCACCATCTATATCCACTGCTCAGAAGCTATCTCCATCGGCGTCTTTTTCATCTGAATCTCAAGCCAAAATTAGTGAAGATGCGGTGAGGAAGAAGAATTTCTCGCCACCTCCACCAGCCCCACCACCACCACCATTTATCTGGAAATCAGTGCTGATGAAGTCCAACTCCAATGCAGCCTCAGCCTCAGGGTCGGCCTCGGCTTCTTCTGAGAAGGTATTGAGGCGAAGTGTGAGGAGTGTGCCTGCAGAGGAATTGAGAGAGAGTTCCAGATCAGATGATTTGAGGGATAGAATACAAAATGATACTGCTTTGGGGAAATCAGTTAGAACATTCAGGTCTAGTGATCTATTGGAGATGGGGGAGAACGGAAAGGTCCCTAATGAAGACCAGAGGAAACAGTTGGTCGACGAAAAGGTTTATATGGAAACTAGTACTGATGAGGAATCCGATTCGGAAGCTGAGAGTGAAGACGTCGATTACATTAATGAAGGAAGAAGTTCAGGCAATGGAGAAGTTGAGGCAGCTGCAAATAGTAGTGCTAACAGTACTACTGATGTAGGACCTGATGTGGACAAAAAAGCCGATGAATTCATAGCAAAATTCAGGGAGCAAATCAGGCTACAGAGAATTGAGTCCATCAGAAGATCCACTGCGCAGCGTGCTGGAAAGACTAATTTGAGGTAAAAAAAAAAGAAAAGAAAAGAAAAGAAAGAAAAATGGTGGGAAAATTAATTAAGTTTCCATTTTCAGTTTCTTGCTGATTCTATTCTGTTAGCAGCATTGGATGTTACACTATAACTATACACTTGTCCCTTTTTTTTCTTCTTCTTCTTTTTTTTATATATATAAATTTTTCCTTCGTTTTTCGGCAAATTATTGGTGGTGGTGGTACAGATGAATTTGAGTACTGATGGATGGAGACGGCCAGGTGGGAGGGTCGACATTCAACTGTCAATCAGGCAGATATTTAAGTATGGTTATCACTTATCATGGATGTCGTGATCAGGTGTGAATATGTTGTGGTTCAAATTCTCAATATCTTGGGTGTTTCATTTCATCTTTTATTCTATGTTATATTGTTATGGTCATAATTAAATGTCAGGTGTATTTTTACAGCGCTAGAAACATATTGTGAAGATAAAAATATGCTGAAGCTATCTGAGTCTGATACCATACAAAACAAATTACAATACATGCATGCATAGGGGTCGAACAAACATGATAATGCAGACAATTTTAAGCACCAAGTCTTCTTTTATTTGGTCCGCTCCGTCGCAGACAATTCACTTTACACCTATTCGAAATTAAACGAACAGAAAATTAAAATTACGCTACATCCTTTGATTAACTGAAGTTAAGATTTTTCTGCCCTTTTTTGTTTTTTTTGAAATTCTGATTAGGAATGAGTTTGATCAAATCCATGTAGATCACATGATACAATGACTAACTTATGCATTAATTAATTAATTAATTGGTGTAAAATTCATGAAAATTAGTGATCACTTGCTTAATAATAACTTTAATATATTTATCATCATATGATTAGTGGGTCTGATCAAACCGAAATTGACTCTTGAATTTTCCATCATTAGAAAATTGAAAGTAATGGCATCAATCAATTCCATTCCAAATGCCAAAAGCATTATTTATGCTCCACTGAAAAGAAGTAGAAATTTTAAAGGTGGAATGGAACTGCTGATTGCCTGATTGCACGCCAGCTGCCCTTGGGTATGTTATTGTTCGGATGTGCGTTTTACTTTCAACGACGACATTAATTGCATGCCACCTCACTGCCTTACTAATTATTGAATGCACCAAAAATAACTAGCAGAAAGCACAATCAGAATATTGAATAAAGCAGACGTAAAATTGATAGCAAAATTTCATGATTTGATTAAATGTGTTGTATTCATTCTTAGGATGTGTTTATTGAATGTCATTCTGCATATCGATACATTGTTT